>JAAGAY010000143.1:0-38974 GCA_011801015.1 Ardeotis arabs | reverse complement strand
CAGTCGGTCGCCTGGCGAGAGGCCAGAGGGTGAGGCCTGCAAGGCCCATGAGGCCTGCGCCTCCCCTTCTGCGCCTCTGCCCCCGCTCAGCTTCTTCACATCTTCTCTTCTCTTTTTTTTTTCTGTTTTCCCCTGCTTAAATACGTTATCGCAGAGGCGTTATCACGGGACATTCTGCTACCAATCGGCTCAGCCTTGGCCAGCAGCAGGTCCACCCTAGGCCCGGCCGAGTCCACTGAACAAAGGGGAGCAACTTCTAGCAGTTTCCTACAGAAGCTACCACCTTAGGGCCCCTCTCACTAAACAAAACCACAACATAGAGGGAGGCAGATTCTCACTGGACATAAGGAAAAAAGATTCTACAACAAGGGTGGTGGAACACTGGGACAAGTTGCCCAGAGAGGTGGTGGAAGCCCCATCCCTGGAAACATTCAAGGCCAGGCTGGATGAGGCTCTGAGCAACCTGATCTAGTTGGAGATGTCCCTGCTCCTTGCAGGGAGGTTGGACTAGATGACCTTTAAAGGTCCCTTCCAACCCTAAGTATTCTATGATTCTAAACTGCCTTTAAAATCTCTGTATACTCCTTGTTGGCTTTGAAAAGAGGCAGCAAACATTTTGGGGGAGTAGGTTTTTGCCTCAGTTCTTTGGACATGTGAACATGAAACATAAAGCTCGTTTCTTGACAAGGGTCATTCATATTATTAAATTATTTTTTAAAATTGTTCCACAAAGACTTAAAACGTTATGGGTTTGCTTCTTGGTTAAGATGTCTGCTCAAATGTAGTTATCGTAATTCAATAAAAAGAAAAATTGATGCATTGTCTCAAACTACTCAGAAATGTGTCAGTTAAGAACTATATGAAGAGATGGGAGGTGAAATCTTGCAAGCACTGCAACACCAGACAAGTCCCAGCACGGATTTATGTGGAAATGGGATTCTCTCATCTCAAGCTCTGCTGAGTTTTTGCAGCATCACCCTGCCAGCGGTGCGTTGCCCAGGCTGACTCCTGGCTGTTCCGGGGGGTCTCTGTGCTCAGCCCCAGGCCAAAGCAAGCACGGCTGTTTCACGCTGGTCTATACATCCTGACACAGCATTACCTGGGACAGACAGGTGCAGGTTAGTAAGTGTGTATACCCACATTACCTGTTTTTTACAAGAAAGAGTAAGCACCTCTTGAGCTGTGGTAGAAAACAAAAACTGTTTCATCAACAAGGTGGCAGCTTGCTTTTGTTTTTTGCAGGTGAAATACACTGATTTTGATGGAGGTGACTTTTTTTTTTTTTACAACAATGTATCTAAGAAGATAATATCTTCTGCTGGCTGAATCCCACTGGAGGATACAGAGGAACCCATCCTGCGCATCTTGTTTCTATGGAAACTAATGCACTTCGCACGGGAGGGGCAAGGGAGGAACAGGGAGAAGCAAAATAAAAACTAGAACAAGTAGCTAACAGAGTAGTCTAATTCTATACCTTTTGTTTCATTTGGTTTTGAAGATTTTCGTGTCTCAGTTAGAGCTGTCTCACCCATGACTCTAAGGCAGTGTCCCTAAATCCTGAGGCAAAGAAGAGCTTAATAATATGATGTTTGTCTCATGAGGTACCATTAGTGCTAATTGTCCTCACTCCAGTGACTTCAGGAGCTTATAATTTCTGACATACCCATAAGAATAAATATTATTAAAATCATGGGATGGAGTCTACTACCAAGTGCAACATCACTTCACTTACCTTGACTCTGTAGAGAACATTTGTGAAGCTGAGCACTTCTGCTCCTCTGAAAGGATGCAAGGGCCTGGCACTGTAAATACACACTTTTGAATTTCTGAATTTTGTGTAAAAATCCTGGTTTGCAGAGCAACTTTACTATCAGGTCCAAAGAATCTGATTGGCCAAACCTCTCTTTTCAGTAATTAGCTAAGGTTCTAGACAGCTGATTTTTGGGTCATTGAGAACATTGTAAAATGCAGGAAAGCTTCTTGAGATATCCAAAAGATACCCATAGATTAGATACCAATTACTACATCTGGTCCTTCCAGGCATCCCAAGTGTCTAAAGATGCAGACCTACCTGCGCCTTTAGGCATTTACAAAACCTTTGCAAGTTTGTTCGTAGATCAGTTCTGCAAATGGGACTTGGCTATCTAATATCCCATTTCAAAAACCTTGCAGTCTCTCCTAGATAAACCAAGCAGCAGAAGAACAATTCTTCCCATCTCCTAGTTAAATGCACACTGCAGCACATCGTGTTTTGCCTACGGGTCTGTGTGATGAAATAAAGCAATCAAATGCAATATATAATGATGATAGCTGTTTCCAGAACTGTCAGGGCTCTACAGTGTCCAGGCCAAATACTCCCAAAAGCCTTTATTCAGCTATTTTTTTCCCATACGCTGCACAGATTTATTACCTTTATTGACTTTCCAAATGTTTACACTTGGAACATTCATCTGTCAAAGCTGCTTGCTGCATCTGCAATCAATCTCCGTGGTTTCAGTGCCATGGACAGCAATACGAATGCTTTGTTTTAAAGATCACCTAAACCTTGCGTTAGTCATTGTTGCTAAGTAAGGGAAGCTACTCAGAGCGCGTGTTCAAAATTGTGTCAGAGAACCTCTTTAATGTAAGTTGTCACAGCATTTCAGGTTTCCTGAATAGACAAGCTTCTCTGCATCTTGGCTCAGACAGAGTAAATTGCTGACACAAAGGACAGATGCAACTTTACTCTCTGTAGCGCCTCCAGTGAGGCTTGAAACTCTTCAGAATAGGGAAACTGAGGCTCATTTTGCTGAGTACTTCCCCCGTTCATCTAACAAACCTGTCAGCATTTTATACTGTGGGAAAGCTTCCAGTCTCTTGGCAAATTTGCCCCAGTCTTAAGACCAAAAAAGAAGGCAATTGGCTTTTAGCTGAGAGAAGGCAGGCCTTTTCACTGTTAACACCTTCGGAAATAAACTAGTGTAAGTGTGTGTTCAGCTATATGGCAGAGTCTGACCGGGACGTTCGGGCCAGCAGTCACCGTTTTTCCAATGAGTTCACAAGCTGTTAATCCAGACATAGAAAAATATGTTCTGGTTTCCTTGTGACATGGTGCAGTTGAGTGAAGGCTGCCTGTTTTGTAAAGACTCTGGGCTATTTTTGGTTTTTTCACTTGACTTCAGCCAACAGGCTCATGCATTTTTACCTTTTATTCACCAGGTAGGCTGAGCAGCTCATAATCTCCTACAAATGTCCTCTCAGACATCCTTTCAAGGAGTGGCAGCACAAACGACCTCGACTTATGGATGGCCCAGATTCAGGCTGTCAAATTTCCATCAGTGTGACAGGCAGTGTGTTTTCTTCCTGGCTGTTTCTAGGCCATGACAAGTGCCCAGTCCCAGGTAATGAGAGGCACAGGGGCTTGGGAGTCTTGCAGTCTCTTCAGTCCTGAATCACAGCCCAACTCCACCACAGTGTTTGCACCCTTCATGTCCAGCTTCTGCAGGCTGCCAGGTGACCTTTCAGTATGCTGGACTGTGTGCAAGGGCCCTCCTGTAGCACTGCGTCCAGCTCTGGAGCTCCCAACATAAGAAGGACATGGACCTGTTGGAATGAGTCCAGAGGAGGGCCACGAAGATGATCAGAGGGCTGGAGCACCTCTCTTATGAGGACAGGCTGAAAGAGTTGAGGCTGTTCAGCCTGGAGAAGAGAAGGCTCCCGGGAGACCTTATAGAGGCCTTCCAGTACCTCAAGGGGGCCTACAGGAAAGACAGGGAGAGACTGTTCAGTAGGGCCTGTTGTGATAGGACGAGCGTCAATGCTTTTAAAATAGAGGAAGGTAGATTCAGACTAGACATAAGGAAAAAATTTTTTACAATAAGGGTGGTGGGACACTGGAACAGGTTGCCCAGAGAGGTGGTGGATGCCCTGTCCCTGGAAACATTCAAGACCAGGTTGGACAAGGCTCTGAGCAACCTAATCTGGTTGGAGATGTCCCTGTTCCTTACAAGAGAGTTGGACTAGATGACCTTTAAAGGTCCCTTCCAACCCAAATCATTCTATGATTCTATGACTGATATCCAGTGATAGATGGAAGATTGTCAGCTGCTTTCTATTTCAAAAGCAAGATGAAACCCAGGCATTGAGAGACCAGCTTTCTGCATCATGAGTCTGACATCACCCTCCCTGCTAGCATGGGAGCCAATGGCCTCCTGCTCTGCCTGGCCAGAGGTATATCGTTCCCTGGTTTTGCTGCTATTTAGGGCTGGAGATTAAAGTTACTTCTTGGGAACTAAGCCCACTCTGTTGTGGATGAAGGAATATCTTCAGTCTGTCCATGCCCTATCTTATGGTCCATATCCATCCATTTTCCATCAACACTCCCACTCCCCTGCTTTTGTGGCACACTGATTATAAGAGTTTCCATTGATAAAACATGGGCACTAGCTTTGAGGTTAGCATGTCTTTGCCCATCCACCTATCTACCCCCCTATGCTGTTGAGTAGGATCTGTTGTAATGTATTTGTCACATATATAAGGCTCCTCAGCCACAGCCATCCCACCATGCAACTGGAAAATAGACAGCATCATTTAAAAAGCAGCATTACCAAGTGACACTTCCCTCCCCATTGCCTCGCTTGCCAAAGGATTTTGTCACTCTGGCACTTGTTCATCTGGACCCTGTTTGGGTGTTTTTGGAGTGAGGTACCATTCCAAGCCCTTTGCGAATATCCAACATCCTCATGCTGCTTCCTTCTCTAAGGAAGATGAGCAGAGAACCACACTCACAGCAAAGGCATTCCAAGAAAAGGTGGGTGCCAAAGCAGTAAAAATAGCTTTGGAAGAGCTCTCCCTGCCCACTCTGCTCCACCCAAGCTCTAGTTCATTTTTCACCTTCAGCTTCACTGCCTTCTGTATGTGGGCCAAGGAAAACTGACTTTATCTAACTCCAAGCTTCTTTCAGGAGAAGAAAGTTATTTCTTTTTTTTTGAAGAAGAAAATTCCTGCATTGGTTCTGTTGCCTGTGCAGCCATGGAAACAACTGACTTCTCCAACCAACTATCTAATCTCAAGCACCATAGAAGGTGTTCAGGATTGTCTGCTTGAGCCCCATGCTGAGCCCTGTCTCTGATGTTGCTGGACTTTGCAACAGAGATTGGCACCGCTGCTGCTTTTCTCTCAGAGAAGACAACTGCAGCCAGGATTTCTTCTTCGCTGCATGCTGAGCTGGTCACTTGCGTGCAGCAAGGGCAGGTTCACACTTAGACTGGAAGCTGCTGAGGTTGGTGGTACTTCCAGGATCCCGTGAGTGATATGGCCAGGAGGGAGGGCTCAGCTGTTGGCACCAATGCCGGAGTGCTCTATCAAGCAACAGAGGAACTGCTGCTCCCTGAGCCCCAAGGCTGCATCCTGACGGCAGTGTTTCTGGTGTTTGGCACAGAGACACTTCTCCTGCCTGTGGGACTGATGCTTGCTGCAGACAGCTCCTTGATGCCATGAGAGTTCAGAGCCTGTTGTTTTCTGGAGCTCTAGGAGACCTTTTTGTAGAAGATCAGTTCAACTTTCAGCTATTTGGTCACTGAACAATCAGAACCAAAGCGGAACAGACCCAAACTTGTAAAAACTAGAAATTTAATTCTCTCCCCGCTCCCTCCCCCAGCAAAAAAAAAGCCTGTGAAATTAGCCCTCAGGAGGTATTATTAATGCCAAGAATGTGATAGGAGACAAGCCCACATTAGCTGCTTTTATGGCTAAGAAGAAGGTGCTGAGTTGCAGCAGTGAAAATTTAGATAGTAGCTTTTTTGAAAGGTTAGAAATCTGCATCTCTCAGCTTTAGAGCAGCCACTCGTTGGTGGAAGTCAGGAAATAATTTTGTTTTGGACAGATTGCTGTTTCCTAGGGGGTCTTACGCCTTCCCAGTAGCAAAAAGATTATGAACAGTTATTCAATCCTGTCCAGCAATTCTGCTTTTATTAGCATTTCGCACTCTACACTGATTTCCAACTGCAGTCACTGATGTCCTGGGGACTCATACTGCTTAATCGTCTGGCCTTATGCTAAAATTCCTATTTGGTCAAACAGGTACATTACGCAAAAATCAAATATCATTTATGTTTCCAGTACCTTTCCTAATACTCTCGCTGGTGCTAATGCTTTGAGCAGTTACAGTTTCTTTGTCCCTCCTCGGTGGGTAACTCTGAGGAATAAAGGCTCCTCATGGCCAAGATAAATACATTTTTCTTCAGCTGCCACTCACAGAATGCTCTCCCTGGCAAGCAGTTTGGAGAACAGTTATTTAGCCTGAACAAATGAATCTTTGCTTTAGATCCCGTGGGATATGTTTTCATGGATACTTTATTTTGCAGTGTAATTAATGCTATTAGTGTTAATGGGACTCATATCTTCAAATCCCTGCATATCCTGCTGCCACTGTCCCCCTGTGTGCCTTACATGGAATATGTATTCAAGTGAAGCAAGGATCAGAAAAAGAAAAAACAGAGGCTGGAAGATCAAAGGCATTAAATCCGAGGGACACAGCTGCATAGGGAAACCCCGGCTCAGACAGGGGCCTCACTTGGGGTAATCTTGCTGGCAGCCCCAAGGGTTTATTCCCAAAAGTGGTTGTTCCCATCAGAGAAAGCATTTTTCTGGAAGAATGGAGACAAGGAGATGGACAGCCCTTGACAGAGCTCTGTACCTTCAATCCCTCTTCATAATTTTCACTGTAAAGCTTCCCTCACCTCAGTGCCCATGCAATGAGATGGCCCTGGCATGATGGCATGAACCTACCAGCTCTTGTTAGACTGGCCATCAGCCATGCAACATGACAGCAACGTATCACGACAGCAAGACTGGTGATGGCAGCTGGTGGCTGATGCCTTTGCAGCTTTTCCTGTGCCACAGTCCTGGAAAGCAAAACCAACCACAGTTCATGCTGCAAGGTAGCTCGGGGAGAGCAGGCATCTCCCAGTGGAAGGTAGATGGGACTTGCAGGGCAGTGATTACCAGCAGTCATACCACTCTATCCTTAGCCTGTCGTCAAAGGACCCCCCAGATTACACTTCTTGCTGCCCTGAGGAAGAAGCCATATTCTCCAGGTCTTGAAAATGCAGGTCATTCCTGTGCACCAGTCAGAGCTTCTCTGAGATCCCACTGCAGCCTGGCAGAGCTAAATTGAACATGCAGAGCTCTGCCAGGACTGATTAGCCCTGCTGGAAAATGGAGTGCGGTCACCCCCTTCCTTCACCTCCTGGGACCAGCATCAAGCTCTCCCTGCAGTCCTAGAACCTCCTGGCATGGTGCGACACTGCATCCCATAGGTCTATCCTGTGCCTCACCAGTTTTCCCATTCTTGGTGCATTCACCAAGAGCTACCACAGCTGGGGCCGCAAAAGGCAGAAGCACCCAAAAATCACAGTTTGCAGTGTGTGCCTGGCACATTGTATGGCTCCTTCCTTCTGCTTTTAACCCTGAGACTCCTAGGCACTGCTGGGGTACATCTTCAGAGATGGTACAGTGAAGTCAGAGCCCATCACATCACATCATTAACCAAGGATCCAATGCATCCTTGCATTACAGACATCCCCCTTTCTGGCGTTACTGGCACCATGTGGTATTACTAACAATATGTCTGGGGAGGATTTGTGGTGCGAGGCTGAGTGCTTCCACGAGCAGCTCCACCAGCCCTGCAGAGATAGTGCAGAGCAGCATCAGCAGATGGCCTGAAGTCACTGCGCATCCAGCTGGACAGGAGGCAGAGCTCATCCTGCCTGTAGGCAACAGGAGACACTAGTCCTCCTGCCCAGACACCATTTTCATTATTTCTGTATCTCTGTCTCACTCTTGTTGCCCAACTCCAACACACGCCAACAGTAACAAGTTGCAGAAAACATGAGACTGAAGGCAAGCAAAAATTCACTAACTCGTATACAGACTTATTTCTTACACTTAATTAAACAAAGTTGTTGTCCTTGATGAATAACAGACATTCAGCTTAGTGGCTGAAACAAAAGATGCACAAAATAATTAAGCTTATCTTGAATTTATTCTGCTCAATCTCAAATGGAAGGTTTCACTTGGATTTAGGCTTACTTAACAGCTTTTCAACCCAGCTTATTTCTTCTCTGTTCTTCCTGCCCTACCCCCACCCCAACAATTCTAAACTACAAATGCAATTTGGAAATGATCAGCATTTGACACAGTTGAAATGATGCTGTCAAATGAAAATGTTTTCACAACTTAAAATGTTTTCCCACGTTTTCTGCTAAAGTCAATTCATAAATTGATTTTTTTCCCTCCCAAAACTCAATTTTTTGTGCAAACTTATTGTTTTTTTAAATCAAAACAAAAGCCCCTCTGCCAGCTCACTTGCTTCTAGTTCAGTGGGTGTGCTTCTCATTATGAGTTTAGGGAATGTCACAACAAGTTTGTTCATTTGAGATTTCTTAAAATAAACATACAGAGAAGGCTGAAAACTGTAAGTAGGCATTTACATTAAAAAAAACCCACCAAGTTAAATACTAAGAAAAATTAGCTTGCTTAGTAAAAGGACATGCCTCATAAAGCCAATACTGTTCTTTTCCAGGGGGGTATATATTGATACACAAATAGCAACCCATGTGGGAAAACTTATTTATTTATGTGAATGCAAGAAAAAATTGTTTCTCGATTAAAATCTCCCAATTTACATATTCAAATATTCACTAATCTAACACTTTACCTTCAGAAAAGTCTTACCAAAGCATTGGAGCAAAAGCAGCATTACCAAGTCAGCTCCACTCTGCATTAACCTCTGCAGAAAGTGTTTGTGTAAGACAAACATTGACTTGCTCCAGAGGGATACCCAACAGTACTCACCAAGAAAGAACATGCAACTGCTTGAAACCCTGGAGCTTACATGACAATTTTCGTCATAGCCTGGAGCAAATCAGGAATTGATTCACATCCGAATCTGTTCCCACCAGGATGCAAGTCCCAGAGATGGGTTTTGTTTTAAACTACTTTCCCTACTTCCCTCTCTTTTAAGCAGCCAGAAGGAAATCTGCAGCTCCTGGAAGGATGTGATTCATATATCTCCCCTCCTCATGCCACACCTTGCACCTGGCTGACTATGATAGCGTTTCCAGCTGTACCTCTTACTGTCCCAGATGGTCAAGAAGCAAGAGAAATGGTCCATCCTCTGGCCAGGAGGGAGCCATAGGTCGGACATCAAGTCAGACGGGCTGACCAAGTGCACAAACAGCTCAAGGTTGGGTTTTCAGCATGCGCCTCTGGGTTTTTGTTTGGCAAAAGACAGTTTTTCCTTCTGAGAACCTCTTCTTTTCAAGTTCAGAGCTACTTTGTGTGTGTGTGTGTGTGTGTGTGTGTACAGAAAGTGCAAAAATAACTGATTTGTTTGGACTTCCACACCGATCCCTTAGCAGGAGCAGAGCAGGTGTTTCCTGAGAAAGAAGCAACTCGCTGCCATCAGCACACACATTTTACAAGAGAGGCTTGCATAAAGAAGTTAATTTGCTACAGTCTTTAAAAAGCAGGCAACTTATCACAGCCAGCCGTGCAGTAAGCACTGGGCAGGGAAGATAAAATTCTTCATTTTCTACAGAGTTAAATCTTGCTAATTAAGACCACATTGCTGCTTGCTAGAGAGAATTTGCATTGATATCTAATATTTCCCACACGTACTTACCAGAAGGGAAAGTCTCAGCCTGTCTGAAACACAAGCGTTAAACTCCTCTGCTTCCCAGGAGCATCGGTTTTGAGAAACGGACCTCTTATTAGAGGTGTGTGAAGGGCTGTGCCTCTGTAGACCTCCTTTTTGGAGAAATACTTCTCCAGTGTTGTTATTTATAGGCATACTCAGTCAGAGTTGTGCCCCCCTCCCCGTTTGAGAGCAGGGATTTCATGAGGGCACAGGAAAGATAAGTAGAAGATGCTGGCCTTATTTCAAGACACGTAACTAATATGTACATGGGACTGCAGGTCCCCTGGGAGAGTATTAATGGCTGCAAATTGAGAAAGGCTGAAATCCTCTCTTCCAACTAGTCCACAAGGACAGGAGATGTTTTCCAATGCAGAGATGTAAAAAGGCTAAGGGTGAGATTGGACTTTTCCTTCTGTACTTGCTGCCTGACATCTCCTTAATTGGTGGTTCAGAAGAGCTTTGCATCTGAAGCTTCGGTTATGAGGAATCTTTCTTATAATGCCTAGCAGGTGATCCAGTGCAGGAGGAAAGGATATGGGAAAGGGAAGAAATGACTCACCAAGCTGGATACCCTGATACTGCCTACCACGTAGGACATGGAGGAAGATGAGGCATATATCTCCCATCTGCCACTTTCCAGCTGGGCAGAGGACATATATAAAGAGAGACTGGGTCCAGGGAGTTGGGAAGAAGGAAGCTGAGCCCACCAGACTAAACCAGCTGAGGAGACCATGCCTCTGGGACTAGCACTCAGCTGGGAGATGACTTCTTACATGGTCCCACATTCTGAAAATTCCCCATGGAAATATGTCCTGCTCATGCTGGGCCCTACCTAGCCCTAAAAGCACTGGAAAAGCAACTCCTCATTTTTGGGTTTCTCATCATGACAGCACTGTTGTCCCTCTGCTCTGCCAGCAGAAAACAATTTACACAGCAGGGACAAGCAGTGAGCTAAGGAGGTGATCAGGCTGAAGGAGGCAAAGGAAGGGTTGGGCAGCAGAACAGGTGCATGCCAAAAATCCTTGTTAATTAAGTATCAATATGCTAATTGACTGAAGACTTTTGAATGCAAATCCATTAGCATATGTGTGTGTTTGCAACTGAAGGTAATTAAAAATAGATCTTCTACCACACTGGAAGTTCTGATGCTTCCAGACTCTGCTTTAATTCATAAATAGAGCAAACAGTTGAAAAGGTTGAGATTTTACTGCAAAAACTCTCTTTCTCAAACTCTCAGCCCAGGCCAGTGCTGGACAAACACATAATTCAAACTTTGTTATAATGTTGACTGAGGTTTACATCCAGTAATGCCAAACCAACCCACAGGAAAGTAGGCAACACACATTTTAAAATGTCGAAGCCAAAATACTAATGCTGCAAATGGCAAGGTCCATTAAAATGATAATGAATGTTAATATGTTTGTGTAAAGCCAAAATGGAATTTAACAGAGAAAGTTGTGAAGCAGCATTTTCTGTCACTGGAACAAATCATCAGGAGGACTGAAACACACTGGCTTGACATTATCAGAACAAGCTGGGCAAGGTGGAAAGATTTGTCTTGACACTTATTCGTGGGAGGATAATTTTGCTGAACGGATTTTCTGAGGGGAAACCATTTTTGACTTTTTTTTGTGATGGTGCTACTTAATGAGCCAGCAAAAAAGACCGTGAAGGGCAGTAGAGCAAGCCCTGAGCTGCTGAGCCTCCACTACTGCCTCTGCCTCTGGCAGCAGCGCTAGTATTATTGCTAGTTCTTTCCATTTGATTATGAGCCTTGTTGATTTTCAAGTTTGGGGTCTTTTTCCTTAAATTTGCTGGTTTCGGAGTTTTCACAGGCTAGGAGAGATCCAAGATGCTGCTGTAGACCAAGAAATCCATGATTTAAAACAGATAAGCAACTCCTTTCTCAAAACATTGCACAAATCACAGCTTTTTCCACAGGAGGTGAATTTTCCAGCAATGTTATGTGTGATTTCTCATCCTCTAGCTGCTGCTGAGTTCTCTAATCATTAATAATTTTGCTAACTACGGCATTGGGCTGGACTACCACACAGACAAATGGCCACCAGTCCTGCAGCCACAGGTCAGGGAAAGCAGTGCCTTCCAAGGCACTGATGCATAGCTGTGCACAAAGTGGTCATGCGAGCTGCTGCTGCACTCAGAGCAGGGAAATGCGGGTTCAAACCTGGCATCTGAGAGCAGGGCAGTGCCAGATAAATCTCCTTTTCCTTCTCCCAGGAGAGCAGTGCTCACCTGTGAGCCATGCAAGGCAGGTCAGCTCCACTAGCTGCAGATATATGGCAGGTGCCACAAGGTCACTGCCCTCTGTGATGGCTGGCAAATGGAAAAACAGGCAGCCAGAGAGCAGGGGGAGAGGAACATCTGTCTTTCAGTGGAAATGAAGAGAAGTAAAGGATACCCAAGAAGAGAAGGGCAGAGAAAAAAACCTAAATGTGAGCATGGGCAAATGATGAAATGCATGTTCTTCAAGTGGGCAAGGTAAGTTCTGCAATTTGCGAGAAGTCTTCGAGTTGGTGAGTCTTTCAGCCTTGCTTGGTGCCATCATGGTGAGGAGTGAACCAGGTGGTCATAATTAGTTTGGGATGTGCAGGTGATGAACTGACTCTCTTCTGCAGGAAGGTTGACCATAACTCCTGGGTCTCAGAGCCTTACACCTACTTGGAGCTGCTGATATGCTTGTACGTTGAAGAAAATTCCTAAAATTCTGTGTACTCCACCATGGGAGAAACCAGCCCATCTGTGGCTTTAAACCTAAATAATGTGGCAGGGACTTTTAGGCTTGGTTCACACAAGTGCACACTGAGTTTACTCTTTCAGCATTACAACAATCTAACTCCTGCACTGTACTGCTCACCCTGGAGAAGGTCAGGACCACTGTCACCACTGTGCTGATGGAGAAGAGAAAAGCAATTTTGTGTGAGTTGTCCTCAGGCCTCAACGCTGCAGAGCTTGGGAAGTACACAAGGAGTCCTGTGGACATCAATGCTGCCTGCTGGGCTTCAACATTGCCCTGCGCTCCAGACTAGGCATGTGCAATAAGTACAGCCAGAAGGTAAATCCAGACTTTGTGTGGTTTAGAGCTGGGGTAATTAATAAAGTGAGGCTGCAACTGGAATGTTTCGGCAGAGCTGAGGGTAGACAAATCTCTGCTGGACCCATTCTCCAAAGCAAGTCTGCAGAGCATCTCTCAGAGGCTGTTACAGCTTGGCAGCCTGCTCGGCAGGAAAGCAGGTGGGAACCGATCTCCAAATGCATGCCTCAGGAAATCTCCTCTCGGCTCCTCCAGAGACCTTTGCTCCCTGCTGCTTCTGCTTGGTATTTACCAACAGATTTTCCCAGGCAGCCTCCCACCTGCTCAGCTCTTTTGCAAATCTGGCCCCTAAAGGGGAACTCATCTCTTTCAGAAAATCTGCTATGAAAGGAGTGGAATGAAAGTGTGCTGACACCCGTGGGAAGGTCCTTGCTGGTTCCAGCAAGCTTTGGCCCATACTGTTTAATTTCTCTTCTCCATTCCCAGCAAACCGGTGTGGTTCTAGAGATCAAGGTGAAAGAGGGTCTAGCACTTCACCACTGATGTAGCACAAAGAAAATACACACAGTGCAAAGAATAATTGAAGTTACACTCTCAATTCTTAACTTACTTTAATTGAGGATATCAAAGAAGAATAAATTTCATTATCAGACTCAGCAGGAAAAGCTAAGTTGGAGGGAGGTGGTTCTTTATTAATTCACATGGCTGTATATCACATATAATGTCTGGCAGAAAATAAAGTGTTTTAACTTGGAGGGAAATATTAATTTCAGCTGAAAAGAAACCATATCTAATATGCCCACTTCAATGTTTTTTCAGCAATATGGCTTAGAATCTTAAGGTAAACATTCTAATTTTTAACTTTAAGGTAATTGAATCATTACAATTTCTGAGGAGGAGCATATTTTAAGTCATACACACAAAATCACCACATTTCAGAGAGAAACCCAACAGTTTGAATACCATTGCATCTGGTGTAATGGGCGGGATGGTGCTGGACCAATTAAAATCTGCTAGAGAGCTTGCCATTGAATCCAGAATTGGCCAAGCCCTGTAGCATTTTAGATCATTAAATACCTTGATCTTTTCAAGCCAGCCTGTTCTAATACATGGCAAGGCCACTGAGCTCAGAAAAGATAAATTCCTGAGAACACAGGGCTGAAAGAACAGTCCTACCCTATGTGGATCAACGTAAGCATGGCCTAGTCCCAAAGAGCTACAGACTTCAACTTGTGTCTCTGAATCGGTCATGAGGTCCCTTTGGTACTCTATTGCTGCCTCTTGAGTTGAGAAACCAGAGAAAGAAATTGCTCTGAGAGAACGGCTAGAAAAAAATAACATGAAACCCACTGTCCCAGCACAGGGTGGGGTCTCCTGGCCTGGTCTCCTCCGAGGTGGTGGCTGAACACAGATCCTCCAGGAGGGCTGAAAAAAAAAGGCTGTGCATAGGGTGATTGGTTCTGCTTTAGCTCTCCTCTGGCAGCAAGGTGTCCAGGTGCTACCTGCATCAGTGGTCATTCCCCAGCCATCACGACAGAGAGCACCAGGAGGTCCTGTCCTCACTTTTCTTTCTCTAGTGCTCTGATGTTTTCAATCATCACAGTAGCCAGTGACAAGGAACTCCATGGTGCAACCACATGCTGTGTGAGAAGACAGCAGAAAGAGGCCCTCTTCTTCCCCTCCGTGGAAAGAGTATATTTTAAAGCTGAAAGAACTGTCACGTGCTGAACTCTTATTAAAAGCCAGAAACTCTTTTCCACCCGCTATCCTGATGCACCAGTGGTGCTGATGCAAGTCAAGGTAACCTTCCAACACCTGTGAGAAGTGAATTGTCTTCTTCTCTCCACTTTTGATTGCTTCCTTATTTCCTTATTTCTTTTCTTCTCCTTGCAGGACTTACAGGCTCTACCTAGACTGCCACTAACATGTTAGTTAGGTGACTGGTTAGAGGTGTCAGAGCTGAGATGTTAAGGTAATTTGTATTCATTAGGCCTGTCCAAAAGAGAAGGTAATTTGGGGGAAGACTGAAGCTGTGGACAATTCATTAGATGCACATCTTAAAGGAAAGTGTGCCAGAAACAAGAATCTGGTATGCTTCTGAATACCTGGAATTGATGTAACGTTACTGTGGAAAAAAACATCTTTCACAGTTGCTTACTTTGGAAAATTTGCTGTTGACTGTGGGAAATTGCCAGCTGGTCTGGGTCATGGTGGATCTGAGGCTCATATAGATGAGCTGGCATGGATGTATTAGAAACTGAAAATCAAGGCCCTGTTTCCACCAAAGCATGCAATGAAATTTGGAATAAATCTTCTAATTGAAAATTAATTGATGTTATACTGAGAAATGCAAAACAAGACAGTGTTAATTCAGATAGTTTCCTTTCGCAAATATCAAGGAAAAATTAAGGTTCCCACCAGTGTTATGCAGTGAGATGTTTTCACAGCTGACATTGAGAAAAGACTGCCCACTCTGGGAGCTATGTATGCAGCTTTCTCTTCAAGGGCATTTTACCACTCCTTGCAATAAGAAACACAGAGTTCCACAAAACCTGAGACATCTGAGGCATCCTAACTTCCCTCATACACCACAGCAACACCCTAATTCATGAGAGGGGTGATGCACATCCATTACAGAGCACTGATGCCTTCTGGCAGACCAAGCCTAAGTCATTGTCTCCAGGTGGTGGGGGAACGTGGCACTCTGAAAGACACTCAGCTCCAACACCATCCCATCAGAAAGGTAAACTGAAACAAAACCAGAAACGCATCACTACAGGTTGACAGAGGTATCCTGCTTTGGTGGAACCAAAACTCCTCTTTGAGGTCCACTGGCTAGGCTGTGAGAAAGCACAAGAAGTGGTTCTTGTGAAAAACAGAACTTTCTGCTGATTTTTCTAGCCTCAACAAAAAGAGTAATTAGCCTCTTAGCTCTTTATTACCACTTTTTACCCTACTAAAAAATCATTGAAAGTCTCTACTCAGTCTTTTCTTTCCTGGGATAATCAGTTCTTTCCTTATATACTGCATATTACTGATGGCCCCTCTTTCTTGCTCTTCTGCACTGGCTTTTTTGCAGTGCTTCTGCATAGTGCTTGAAGCACAGCTTAAAAATCAGGCACAACACTTGAGTCAAGACCTTCCCAGCCCCGAAGTGACTGGAGCAAAAGCACTGTCTTTCAAGTTGCACTCCTATTTGTACCTCTGCAAATCAGCTTTGCCTTTTTGTAGTGCATCCTCCATACCCAGCGGACTGTCCTTTGCATCCCCACATCCAGCATCTCCCTGCTTCTCCATGTCATATCCATATCCTCTTTTTTAGGCTGCTGGATTCTCCTGCCCTGTGCCTCATACTCAGTGTGTCTTTAACAAATGTCACCCGAGGGACTGCAGACAATTTCCCTCCTTCACTCAGACCAGCCTGACCAAATCTTGTCCCCTCAGTGTCACCCCCAATCTCTCAAACTTGGTCTGGGCCATGTCAATTAATCATTTCTGTATTTAGTAGATCTATTAACTAGAATCAACCATTGCTAGTGCTTCCTGGTGACTTCACCCACACTATGCATTAACTTGCTTTGCTGGTGGCAGCATAAGAAGACTTCACTCATGTCAGCTGATACTCTCTCTGATATCCACCACTTTCCCCTTCCCCTTCAAGCAGGTCATCCAGGAACAGAAATGCCATCTCTTTGTTCTGGCATGACTTTTTCTTGATGAATGTGAGCTGACTGCTTTTACTCCTTCAATTAGTCTTCATTAAGGACTTGTCTAAGAAGTGAGTGGATGTCAGGGTCATTTTGGGCGTCGTAGCTAGGCTGATGGGTTTACGAGTCTCTACCTCCTTCCTTTCAAAACAAGCACCATCTCCAGCCCTGTGGGCTTGCAGCCATGCCCCAGGAGATGTCAGAGACAACAGGTTCAGAAAGGAACACTTGATCTTTTTTTCTTCAAGCCTTGTTTCAAAAATAATTTTCCTTTGAAATTAATGCATTCAGAAGTAGCCTATTTTGATGAAATAGCATTTTCAAGGAGAAGTATGTTCTGTCACACACTTTTTAATCACTCTATCCCCAACTCATTCGAGCAATAATGCAATATTTTTCTTCCTGTTTTGTTTGGTAAAGCTTAGGTTAAGAAGTTTACTTATATTACCCCCACTTGTAATGTCTGGTATGTTGATGAAGTGCTATTCTCCGGCTGTGAGAGTTTGGTCTCAATGGATCTCAAAATACTTAGGAATCTGAACTGATCTTGGGTGGAACTGAACTTGTGTAATTTCATCATTGTCTTTGCTGAGAGCAGAGTTAGACTGGAAAATGTTTGAAGTTGGCACAAATCAAGTGAATCAAGAGCCTTTCAATACTTGGTGATAAAATCTGAATGCCTGATCAGTCGCAGAAAGTCTCAGCTGTCCTACTTCCTTCCAAGGTCTGAGTATAAGATGTTTAATTTTAAAAGTTCTTGTTAAATGGCAGCCTTTAGGTCAATGCTTAATGCTCAGTTCGTGTTAATCAACACATCTTGCTGGTATTTATCATCTAAACTCTCTTGCTAGTGATCTCTGGGGGACTAATCAGATCTTGAGTCAAGTTAAGTGTTTGCCTACCCACAGATGAGGGCTGTGTTGGTCCCTGGCAGTTTTTACAACACCAAAGCACTTGCATATTGATGGGGAGTGTATGGGTGATAACCTGCTGTGAACTACAGATTTCCTTTGCAGGTAGAAAGAGAGAAAGGGAGAAAGGAAGAGGCAGAGAAAGAGCTGGAGGTGATGGAAAGAGAGAACCTGCACCCAAAGGGAAGATGGCATGCCATGACCAAATAAATGCATCTTCTCCGCAGCCTGCAGACTGGCTTGAGTCAACAGGTTCTCAATAATGCTGATGAAGGAGACTAAAGACAAGATGAACTGTTCTGGTGCTCAAGGACGTAGGATGAGCATCTAGATAAAAAGTCAGTCTACATCTGGAAGGAGAGTCCAGAGAGTGACAGAGCGGGGATAAGAGGAGGGCTTGGCTGCCCTGCAGGTCTCCATGGATTGCCCCTTGACCGAGTATGCTCAGAAGGGAACATGGCTGAGTCCCCTGATTTCAGGCATCTCTTGTTACCAGACATTCCCCAGAGCATCCTTGCTTGCCAGGTGACCTCCTCCTCCCAACAGCTGAGCTAGTGCAGCAGAGACACACTCATCAGTCTGCAAGTCACAAGCAAGGTCTGCGCCAGGGCTGCCTCTGCCAAGCAATAAAGAGCAAACTCAGTGTCCATGTACCCATTCATAGCAAAGTGGGGCGGGAAAGCCCACCTTTCTGCTCCAGTTCGCAGCAGAGGAAGCCTTGACACAGTTTTTGAATGCACCTGAGTGTGTCTGTCTCTCTCTACCAACCCGTTCTATTGTCACCCAGTATTTTTCGTCCTTTTGACCCATTGTAAAGACCATCTTCACAAATGCCATTTCATTGAGAGGCCCAGCTCCTAGCTGCAGGACTACATTGCTGGCTGGCTGCTGCTGGTGGGGAAGGGATCCTTTACCACACCGTGCCCCTTCTCTGCACAGCTTTCCAGGACAAGCTCCCTCGTAACATCTTCTCATCCACTGTTTTCAGGAGAAGGGACAATTAGACCCGTATTAGGTGAACTGCTGTATGAGTGCAGTCTATCTCTCCCCGTACAGCAAGTTCCTCACTCTGTAGATTTCCCTTATGTGTAGGTGTTTTTGCAAGGACTTTTTGTCTCAATGTCTGTCTACCCAGCAGATTGGTCTACTAAAAAAAAAGATACTTTTTCTCAGCATATTAGGCCTAACAAGCCCCCAGGACCTAGACACCCTGATAATCACTTGGTCAGGCACTCTGGTTATATGGGAAAAATACAGGACAACAGGATATATCATATTAACATGCTACAACTCTCTACATTCCTACTGCATGGACTTCTGAAAACTAGAAAGCATTCCACATATTGAAGTATATTTAAATTTCCCTTGCTTATTGAAGACTATTTACTGGCCCATCCTTTTGCCATCCTTTTTTTTTATCTGCTTCACTTCACTTTACTGCTAACTGTGACTTAAGTACGATTTATGATTCAAGTCAAGAGCTTGATTGCATTTAGTTTGCTGGTGACAGAATCAATTCATTCCGGGTAGGAAGAATGACGCATTGCTTGTCAGCCCCTTACTGGTCCATGGATTATTGAGAAGCCTAGTGGGTGCCTTTGTATGTTTTGGAGTCATGGGTTTTTCTGCTTAAATGGCTTCATAATTACTGAAATTCAGTAGTCCTCTCCTCACTGGGAGTTATGGGAATTCTTACAGAGAGGGACAGAGTGAATGTATCCTGGCTTGCAAAGTCCTGGTGTATGGACCACCAGAGGACATACATATCACTGCTCAAATTGCTGCAGAAGGAATAACGCTTCAGTAGAGCGAAGGAGGAGGCTGTGCAGTGGGCTGGAGCAGTGAAGATCTGGATCATCACTGCTCTGTGAACTGCCTGTGATCCCCAACCTCTCATGACTGTCCATCAGATGTAGGTGTCCTGAACAGCATCACACTCTAACACCACATGTCAGGAAGAGCCTTAGCTGGGCTAAAGGCTGGCAGTGGGGGAAACCACCATCCCTTGTGGGGATGTGCCTTCCTCTTGGCCTCTCTCCCACTGCAGGAGGTGGCTGCCCTGTAACAAGGGTGTCTGGTGGCTTGAACCCATCATCTCTTTCCAAGGTAACTGAGGTGAAAATGGACTTGGGCAGAGGCCATGTTGGTCACCGAGCAACATCGCCCGTGATTAGACACTGGGCTTTTGATGTGATGCAAACACCAGCTTTAGCAGAGAGTGGGGAGGACTCAGGCAGGAGAAGAGGTGGTTTTGAGAAAGTTTTAGAAGCAATATTGGTTGGAGCTTTTCCAGCACAAGAGTTTTCCTCCAGAACAGGGCATTTTCCTTTCATTTTCTCAAAATTATAAGTCTTGATAAAATTACAGACTAGAACAAGGAAAGTACTAGAAAAAACTCTTGCTAAGTTTCTCTTTATAATACCAAATAATCTCATCCTGCTGAAATAAAGTAAATAAATTCCTCTTTCAACTCACCCATTTCCATTAATTTCACTTGAACTTTTAGAGTCATGTCAAATATTAATTTTAATATCATATTTCAGTGATGTTTTTAATATTTGCTAGTATAATGCTTTGTTATTATAGAAGCAAAAAGTGTGTACCTTATGGAAATGGAGCATTTAGGTATTGTTGAAACAAAATTATTTGATCTAGGCAAGACCATCCAACTTGATTATTCTCATTAGACATTTCTGGAGGAGGGAGAGGGAAGAGCATTTTATGTTGAAATTTGATTTAAAACAAAAATGACTTTGGAAATGTTGAGGTTTCATCACTGGCTAAAAATGCTGGTATCTGGCAGACATTTCTGCCAAGAAACAAAGAAATCAACAAAACTAGTTGCAAAATGAAAAGGAATGAGGTGATGGCTGGTTGCCAATTGTCCTATCTGGGGCTGCAGAGGTTACCTTGCCAGCCTGTGGATGTAGCAGGGCTGCTGCAGGGAAGACTGTCAGAAAACCAGTACACTCAGCCCTATAAATTAAAAGTCTCAGCTTCATCTCTCAACTTCTTATAGTCTTTTTTTTTTTTTTGTCTCTCCTGCTGATGGCATTGCTTGAGTTCCTCTTGCTGCACTGAGAGAGGGGGTGTGGGAGAGTCTCCTCTCCTTCCCTCGTGCTAGAGGCCTCTCCAACATTTTGCACATCACTGAGCAGGTCAGGGTGAAGGGTGACCTCATCCAGCCCGTCCTTATGTCCCCATAAGCAGCCAAGCTGAATGGGCACATAAGACTGAGACAATGGGCTGGAACTGAGCAGACCTGAGGGTATGTTCATGGACATCTGTAAATATCTAACCACAGGAGGTGGACCTAAGGTTATGCTTGACTAGTTGTATCCCAGGGAAAGTTAGTTCTTGTGTTGTCTACCTTTCTGGCACAACTCACCTACACTCCCAGTGAAGACACAGCCTAAGGCTGAAAGAAATTTAACTTGAAAGTGCCCTAAACAGCAGAGCTGGATGCAGTTGATATACAGATGAGGGGGGCTGGATGACCTTCACTGCCTTATGGATTCACTCCTGAGCTAAACACATCTAAGACTTTGGCTGTATCTATTAATCAAACTAATGGTGTGATGGTAGTTGCGCTTATTGGATTAAATCAGCACTAAGGCATCGGCTTATGCTAACAAGCAACGAGTTCCCTAAAGTCCCTGAAGTATGTGATGTCTGCTGGCTGCTCCTCCAAAAGCAACGGGCACTGTATCAGAAGATGCATCGTGAAGTGTCATAAAGACTTGTTCTATATTATAAAAAAGTCAGATCAAAGGTTTACTTAATGCTGGCCCATGCCTAAGTAAATGCATGCCAGGGTCTCAAACATCTGATGACTCCCTGCTCCTCATGAGACCCCATATGACATAGTCCTGGACTTCTTGGAGAATAGGCAGTGTGCTGTCTGTCCCCATGTTGCAGGGACTCTGTGGAATGGCTTGGCAGCTGGGGATAAGCATTTTACACTTGCCTGCTCAAGTCCACTCTTTTCCCTCCAGTGGTGGGAAATAGGGAAGGAAGATTTCCCTGCACTGGAAAAAGTGGATAAGTGATGTGTGGTGCTCTATCACTTTGGGAGGGCTCTTGCAATGACAATTGCCCAGTTTGTCCTGGTGGAGACTAATTTGATGGCCTGGGAGACAAGACAGCATGTTTAGAATCACAGAATCATGTTCATACCTGTCTTGTTCTCAACCCTGCAAAGAGCTCCTTGGCTCCAGACCTGTTTTGTGTAAAGTATGTCTAGAGTAGGCACAAAGACTGAAACATCAGAGCTAAGACCTTCACTGCTCTTTGTTCTTGACAGTAACACCCCTGATGATAGAAGTGGACAAGTGATGGTACCTCTCCTTTAGAAGTCCATCCCAGCCAGGACTCCCAGTTCATTGAAACCAGGGTGCATTAGATGCCGCTGCATACCAAGACTCCTCCTCAAATCCAATTAAAGATTTTCTTTAAGCTATGCATGTGCTTGAGTGCCACTCTTTTGCTAACAGAAGTCTGGACCGAGGCACTCCCAGGCACTATCTCCTGTAACAATTTGCCTCCTCAAGAAGTCCCCTCGCTTTTCCTCTTTCTGATTCGTTATTAGTGACATCTAGTGACCGGCATGAGTCATGCAGCGAATGAGTGAAACCATAATTAATAAGGTAGACTGAACTTACATGACAAGAAAGTACTTGGTCTATTAATTTAGCAAGTATTTCTCACTGCGGCAAGTAGAGAAGTCAGTCAGGCAGGATCTCTGGTGTTTGAAATTATCCTACTCTATAGCCTTTTGCAGAATGCCAAGGGCTGTCCTAGCTCCTGCAGGATATCCTCTGAAAAAGGCCCTTGGCTAAGACTTTACAGCATGTTTTATGATACAGATAACAGTCTTGTGGTTTGCATCTTGATGTGCTTTAAAGGGTCTGATCTTCAGGTATGGAATTTGCAGCTTTTCTTCTAAGCCAGGTTTCTTCTGGATATCTCAGTTGGGTGTCTGAAAAACTAGGCAATTTGTAACATCTCCTTTTAACCTGATTTCCTGATGAGAATATTTAATTGCTTTGTGTATCACCGCCATTTAGCTGAGTCTCTACGCCCTACTAGCTTGCACCCCAAATAACACAGTAGTAGACGTCTGAGGGTATCATGCTCCTACCATGCTTTGGGCAAGCAGGAAACCATGCAGAGTAAAGTGCCTGAGATGGCTCTACAGGGAGAGAGACTGCAGCAGCACTGAAACTCTAACTGGATGCTGACAAGTCCATTTGGGAAAGAAGGCAAGTGGGAGAGACACCTTATACATACCCCAGCCATGGCAAAAACCATCACCTGAAATTCATGTCTTCTCATACAATAAAGTCATTCTGCTTTGAGATGCAAATCTAGGGGAAAATGGGCTTGACTTGGCCTGATGCTTGCTACTGCAAGAACAATCAGTAAAAATAACCAGAGAAAGAGGCTATCATCTCAAATCCTTTTTGTTGCCTCTTTTTTCCAAAGTAATGCCTACACTAGGTGAACAACAGTGCCCAGCTGCCGAGCACCCCAGTCATGAGACATGAGAAGGAGACAGAGAGGTGAATGCACCGCAGTTCATGGTTTGACTTGCCTCTTCTCACTAGTGTCCTCACCCCTAGGAACTTAGTTTTCAGGTATAATGCCCAGCTTTCACCTCAGCCACAAGCATCCCTCAGAGACTGAGGGAGCCACCAGCAGGGACCTAGGGAAAAAACTGTCTGCAAAGTGGTCCAGCCAAGGAACCCAGCTCCCCAGCAAATTTTCAGAAAGCTGTCTCAGCAACCAAGCCTCTGTCTTGAAGGAGATCATTCCTCAGATAAAAAGCATTTTAAAGGAGCTGAATCAACACCACATTGGTTTTTTGACTTGCACACTCAAGTGTGCAGGACATGAACTCTGTGCCGTGCAGGACATGAACTCTGTGCCATGCATGCTCTGCTCCTGACCCTACCACAGTGAACAGTGCGGCTTGGGGCTAGCAGAGATGGAGACATACAGCTCTCCAGCCGGAGCACGCTGCTGGTGCACCTCTCCTGCTCTGGGAATCTGACTGTGAAAGGCCGCAGTGAAGGCAGCCAACCCAGCACGTGGGACTTTGCAGGGAATTTGCAGAGATGCGCTGGGATGCACGAACACAGTGAGGAAGGGGAAGCAAGGTGGGCAAGAGCCAGTAGTAAGACTCACATTTCTCTTTATGTCCCTGCTGTACTGGTCAGTCCACTCCTGGGTCCACTCTAGCCCCCAGGCTGCTGGAGGGGTGTGTAAGGACCATGGACCCTGGGAGTCAAGGGCAGATGGAACATGCTCCAGCCCACAGGCTGGTTAGGTGAATGTCTCAGCATCTTTTCCTCTGACAGATGCTGCAAACGATACGACTAGTAACAGACTGAATACCAAAAGTGCTGGAGCCCCGAGCAAACCCAGAGCTAAAAGGGCCATACCATTATGCTATTAGTCAGAGCAGATGCTTGTGACGGTGGCAGTGACCTGAAACTGCTAATCTTGTTGCTCAGGGAGGGCCTTCAGCCATGGGACTGGCAAGTATGGAATAAATAAACCAGGCGGCTCTTTCCTTCCCTGAGCTGCCTGCCACATTCAACTCTCTCTTCAGGCAAAGAGAACAGCGAAACAGTGGTGACAGCTGACAAGCAATGCCCTTCACAGCTAACCCACCGGTGGAAACAGCTACTGAGACAAATTTCAGACGAAGTTGGCTTAGTCTGGGGTTGTAGCTGAAAGGCTGCAGCCTCCTGCCAGCTCTGGTTTTATCTCCTTTACTCAGGGTCTCCTCCTCTGCCTCTTTGCGAGGTTTCATTCATCACCAAGCACTTTAGAGCAGTGAACCCAGGCTGTATCTTGCATGTCCACCCTCACATGCACTTGTATAACAAGAAAGCTGTCAGCTGTTTCTTGGAGCACGGGGTGCTCCACAGCTTCTGCACAACTACTTAGTGCAGGGAATTTGCACCCAGGTAGCAAGTTTTGATGCTGAAGGGAACGAGCTTACTGTTGAGGTCAAACTTACGTATAGTTTTCCCTGTCTGTTTCCTCAGTAAGCGAGCTGTGCTATCTGTGTCACAAGTGCTTGTGATGAGGAAGAAAATAGCAATGCCTTTCCTGGTTGATCCCCAGCACACTGACTCACAGGCCAAGCATCCTGAAGGATGCACCCTCTCTTTTAGGGCCCACCTCTGCTCTAGGACAGACACACCTACTGTAGTAGGTGCAAACATCTGAAACAGCTGATATGAAAACAGGCTTAACCTCTACAACCAGAGAAAGAGCAGCCAGTGAGATTTTTCTGTATCTTCTTTAGATGAAGGTGGAGAAAATGCTGTAATCTACAACTCCAGCAGGAGCTGATGATCTAACAAAGGATCATCTAAGGATGATCTAACAAAGAAATTCTCCAACTCCATCCCAGGCCATGACACACCAGAATTTCCTGTTTAGTATGAGTTATGCCCATCTCCTGGTAACCTAGGAGGTGATTCTCTCCCTCTCACACTCATCCTTCACAGCAAGAGTCATTCAGGGTAGAATTTGCACTTCTAGTACTGCCTTGTTGGAAAACATCCTTTCAAAAAAAAAAAAAAAAGAGAGAAAAATATGCCAAAGACTGTGTCAAACCACTCTTTGGGCACACCTTTTTCTCTTGGTTGGACTCTGGAGAGACCTAGAAGGTTGGTTTAGGTCAGATGCATCATGTTTAGACAGCTGTGTTAATGGTGATGACTTCTAGCCAATCACTTCGTGGTGATACCACAGAGGAAGTATCTGCAAGTGGGTTGTAAGTGGGGCTAAAACACAATGTGGCTTGTCAGGAGGAGGCAGCTAGCCTTAATATGGAGACAGGCTCTTCACAGGGGGTTTTTCATCACTGTGGTGGACAGCCATCACTTCAGTGCTGATTTTTCCCATTTTCTGTAGGAGAACAAGGGGTTTCAAAGCATGCCACAGCCAAGGAACACATCCAGAGAGCAGCCCATCTGAGTGTCTTCTCACCAACTCAGTCCCACTCTCCTTGATTTGGAAACACCTCAGAGAACTAAAAGGAGGCACAAATTAACAGGAATGATAGACCTGAGGATTCATTGCTGGCAGTTTTCAGATAAGGAAAATGTAATGGTGTAGAGTACAGGGATGAGAGGAATAAGTATCTGTTCAAGATGCGCAGGTCTACCTAGAAAGTCTGGGCCAGGGCAAAACCTGCCCATCACTAGCTACCGGCGTGCTTGGGGTAAGCCATGAGCAAAGACCCAGGAGTGAGGCAGGCAGGAGAAGTTCTCAGCACTTCCTAGCATTTCATGGGAGTGCAAAGAGATGGCAGGAAGGGGAAAGCAACACCAGACTTCTGCCACAGTGCTTTTCTGGGTACAAAATGTGTAACGAACAATGGAGTTTGAGGATGTGGAAGACCCTGGAGAGCAGCACGCTTTGCTTGCTGCTGTTAAAGATGACTGGGTGAGAACAGCATTGTGAAAAAAATGTCACTTTAGTAGCACATTAAGCTAAATGCCACTGTCAAGGTACCAAGGCTGGGTGAGCAGGAAAGCAGGAGTTTTGGTTTTTAGTAATTTATCTTTAAAGGTCCCTCTTTTTTTGGAGTGTTTCCATGTCTTTGGAAGGAAAACAGCAAGTGAACCATGTGGAAGCTTCTAACACTCCCCAAAGCAAATGACAACAGCTGCGACAACAGTGTGACCCTGTCCTTTGGAAAATGTGTGGACAACTGTATACACCAAGAAAAATAATCCTGCATGGAAATTAATTTTTTTTTTTCACCGGCAGCTCTCTACCTCCCCAGCAATGCTGTGGGCAGTAACTTACTGAAAGCTCTAAGTAAAGCCATAAAACACTTGGCTGCAGCAGGCAGCATCAGAATGCTTTTGCGGCCTTCATTTAAACAGTTGCCAGCTATAATGAGAGAGATGAATCTGTAAAGGCATCTACATCAGAGGAGCTGTGACACACAGTTCCCGGCATGCACAGACACATTGCCCTCAGACAGACCGCAAGACGATGTGTAGCTGGGAAGCAAGGACTTCAGAGGGATTTGAAGCATGCACCTGAGGCAGAAGAAGTAGATGAGTAGGTGTCCAACAGCATCTACTTCTAAGGTCAGTATCTGGAAAGAGGGTAGCCTTGGAGCACTCTGTGGAGACACTCCACAGACCTGCCATGGTACCATGGATGCCTGCATCCATAAATAACCATCTCTTAATCCCTCCCAGGACATTTTGATAATCTCTTTGCCTTCCTGTGTGTAAAGCACGGCTCAGCTTTAAAATCCTAATATAAGCAGGCAAGCATTGAAAAGCTACTATTGCAACATTGTCAAATTACATAGTGTTTATAATTACCTTAATTATTTTTAATTGCTTTACATGCTACTGCTAGGATCTCGTTAATAGAGCTAAAAAAATCAATCAGCTCAAAAAGCTTCTCTTATTTTCCTATGTATATCAAGAATGTAACATATAACACATGAGGGCAGATTTTTTTTTCCTCAAGGAAACACTTGTGTGTCTGTCAACAGCCACTGCCATGTCATATTCCCTCCCTTAAAACTTCTCCAGTGTTGTGTCTCAAATCGGCTTGATATGAAAGACACAAAAATGCTATGAAGTAAGCCATAAATATGGTCAAGTGGGTAGAAGGGAGAAAATACAGTGCTGAAAGGATCATCTCAACCTTTGTGAGGCAACAGTATCACCATCGGAGAGGGCACTTTTGTATAAAACAAGCTTTCTTGATTTTGCTATCCCTTCACTGTAATTACCCCAGGTGGTGGAAACACCAGCTGGCTGATGAAGGCTGATACAGGCTGCCTAAGGGGAAAACCAGCTCAAAAGTGCCCAATGTAAATCAACAAAAGCAGCAATTGCATGTATTTAAGACATACAAAACTCACAGACCACATCCTGGTCCTGGTGAGCTCTTCAGCTGCTCATCCACCCTGACATCACATCCTCAACCAACTCATGGCTTTCCAGGACACGGGCTCTTCTGATGGCAAGACATAAGTTCCTTTTCCCTGATGGAATAACATTTCCGTGCATTACAAATATATTTTCTTTGCATCATCCAGATTGTTGCAGATCCATTCCCTGCCTTTTTTGTTCTTTACCATTTTGTCACCAGCAACAACATGGCAAACATTATCAGCAGTGAGTTCATATGCTTTCGTGAGAATATAAGTGTTTCGAGCATCAGACTGGTCTCCTCTAAGTTCCTATTTGAGGACCATCCAACACCATGTCCTTCTAAGGTGTGCCAGTTCATCAGTTTATGGTGCACCTCTTAGTTCACGTGTGGTTCCTTCCTGCTGCTTCACTCAGAAGCCCATATGAGGAAGAAATAGCATTTCTATGACAAGATCTATTGTCCATAAAGCCATAGTGGCTGGCATTAGTCTGGTTTGCATCTTCTAATTATTTGTCAGCCCAGGGCATCCTTTCTTCTTCATTGCTTGATGCTGACAGCAGTCTGGGTGGTTCAGTGCTATTTGGATCACCCACAGCATCACTGAGAATTGTTCTAGATTCCTTGAACTGAGTGAAGCCCCTTTCCTGCTAATTTCTCTCATCCTGGGATTCCTCCTCGACACCTCTCAGCAAGTCCTGACAGTGGCAGGAAAGGCTCAGGACAGGTTCATAAACAGCCTTCTGCTCTCCTGGAGGAAAGGAGAGATTACTCAGAGAGGAGATCTCCATGTTCCAAGGAAATTGGTCCATTTTCTGCTCCTTCAGCTTTTGGGGTCTGTCCAGCCCACTTGACCCTTGTGATGATTGTGCTTTGTGATTCATCGTGCTTGGAAGCACAGGAATGTAATGTTGCTGGGGTTTCCTTCTGAGCGCCTCTTTCAGATAGGACCCACTTGGGAGCTCTCCAGCTTGCAAGACCAATAGATTTAATTTATCTTTTTTCTTCCCATCTTACAGTCTTTTCAGCAGAGAAAACATGTGTTCTCCCTTCCACTTTTCTCAGCAAGTGCTGACTCCTCGCTGTTGGAGACCCAATGATCCCTCACCCACTCTGTCCTGTTCCTTTCTTCGAGTGACTGGCAATGCTGCCCAGAGCCAGGCAGGCGCAAAACTGCCCACTTGTAAAGGAAGATGTGACAAGGACCAAAGAAATGTCACATTCCTTCACAAACCACAGGTGACAAGTTCTGTCACCTTGCCAGAAACACACACAGTTCCCATAGACAGCAGCTGAATGCAAATCAGGGAAAAATCCTTACTGATTTGTACCTCTCCAGGTGCCAACATCATTTGCACCATGCACATGAATTTCCAGTTTGACGTTTCCTACAAATTGAATCTACTTTGGAGAGTTGCTAAAAAACGTTTTTCCTCCTCAACCTGAGAGCTGCTAGATTCAGCTAGAGCATCTGGGGAGCTCTGAAAAGGCTTTTAGAAACATCAAGTAAGATAAGGCTAGTTCTCAGTCTGTTAAGCATTGTGTCTCTGTTGGCATCAACAGGCTACGTCTATTGACATCAGCTGACATGTCTGGCACTAGAAATGTTCTTAGCTTTTTTTTTTATGAGAGCTTGAGATGTACTTATGGTTCACAGCAGAACTCTGTGCCAATGCTGCCTTGCAAAAAACCTGGTGTGTTAGTTTAACATTATCAGTAAATCTTTAGCTCTGCTGTGGCAGCACTTTGTGGTTATTTAATACCTCCAGGGACAATTTTCTTAGAATAATAGGTGAAGTACTGGGAGTTGAGAGAGCTGAGTGTAATTCTCTGCTGCTCCAGACTCCAGTCTTTGGCCGATGAATGCGCAGTGCTCTGCTGTGACAGGGTATCCACATACACCCCAGATGCCTGGGAGAGCAGATGCAGCACAATGGAATTATGGATGCACAGTTATTTTGTGTGAAGGTAAAGAAAGACAGTTCAAATGTGAACACGGTAATAAATCTTAAATGATAGGTTTTCAGGACAGCCTAGCCAGCTCCAAAATTCAAAGGGCCTTAACTTGGCTTGTCTCAAAACCTGAACACGAGGATATCATTCCAAACTGCAAAAACAGTATCCCAGCGCTCCAGCGAGTGCTCAGTGGTTGTAAAAAAAGAGTCAGGATTCGGGTCTGGAGGAGAAACATCTTCAGGTTGTGTTTTGCTGATTTTAAAGATCTGAGAGAAAATAGGCTGTTTCTCACATGCAGGGAGTCATCTGGCTTGTAAACGTACCTACCTTATAAAATTTTGCATTTGTTTGAGCTCTCCTGCTATCAAAAATCTCCTGGGAATATTTATCATTCTTTTGCACAGAGATAGAAAGTGAAACAGATTTTTACTTCTAGAATATCCCCAGCTGCCTGGGATGGGCTTCATGAATGCAAAGGTGTCAGGTTTGGACATAAAATCTGGTGCCCAGATGCAGTACTTGAACCTATATATTTCAAGGCTGGCTGTGGAGATGTAGCCAAGAAAAGTCCTCTAATCAAAACTGAAAGGAGATGGACCAGGTGATATAGTGATATGGTTTGTGTGGTCAGTCACATCAAACCAGGAATGTCACGTTCAGCCTGACTTCTCTCGTACTATCAGCTTTCATGATTAGTCTGAAAAATAAAACAAATAAATAAAAACCTTATAAAGAATCAATCAACTGACTTAAAATAATGCGTGAGAGGAGAGAAAACTCTAAGTCAGTGGTCAGTAGTCAATGAGAATAAAAACACACCCAATCCTACTACAATATCTCTCCTGACGGGTGACGTAGCACAACACATCCCTGCTGCAAAACCTGTGGTAGTGCTCTCCCATCATCCATGAAATCGCATGTGCATGCTTACAAGCACCCCTAGGATACAGTGCCAGCCTGCATGGAGGCAAAAGTCCTAGGGTCTTGCTGTGGACAGGGTTCTTTGCAGAAAGGGTTGATGAGCCCCTGCCTATCATCCAATGAGGGTTTGATTTAGCACCCAGTGAAGGTCTTTGGGGTCTTTCCCCTTGAACCCACTGGGCACTGACAGATCCCAAGCTTGGAGCCTTTCAGGCCTCCATGGCTCTTTACAACAGTGACTTCACTCACTGACTGCTCTTGTCCTTCAGCTGTCCATGCAGAGCCTCTCTTCTTGGCAGGAAAAGAGAAGCACTTCAGAATAAGAATGTGATTAGTTAATTATCTAACATCAGGCAACCTGAAGGCTGGAAAAGGCTACAAGATACTGAAGATCATTGTTAGCATTATTATAAAAGCCATAAGATAGCTTTCCATAAATGCCTTCTTTGTTTATTTCTCATGTAAGGCATGTTGTCCATGCTAAGAGAATCTTTCATCTCACAAATTACTATCAAACAACTTGACACTGGGCTCTAATTTGAAACATATTCCTTTCAGCAGGCAATATGAAACAATGCTCAAATAATTTTCCACAAATATTTAAAACACACAAAGGCAGGACACTAAAAATCCATCTAGATTTGATGGATGGAGACAGAACATGCTGGACTTCCTATATATACTTATTTCTCAAATCAGATTTTATAGATATCTTTGTATCACAGTCTTTCTTTGCCCTTTTTATAAAATGCCTTTATGATGACAACTTTATTGGTGCTGAAATTATTCCTTCCCTGACTTTCAGATCACAATAACCTTGTTTGCCTTTTGAGCATTACCTATTATTATTTTTTTTCTCTATCATAATGATATGCATTATTTCCCTTTCTTTTTTTATAGGTTTTTTTTTGCGTAGCGATGTCTCCTTGAGAGAAAGAGACACAATAATTAAAAGGATAGGATATCTCTTGATGTTTCAAGTCTGTGATGTGTGAAATACTCAGAATTATCAAAGAGAAGTTTGGCAAGTTTGTCTTTGAAAACACAGACAAGAATCTTCATCTAGGTCTTTTTTTTTACTTCTAGACAGCATTTATACAGGGTTTCTAAAATTCCCTGATTTCTGTTGTATTCCCCTAGGGTACTTTAACTTTTCAATTTGCCGTGTGCATTGCTGCGGTGATCAGTCTGGCACGGTCCATCAGCAAAGCTCAAGCATGTCTAGTAAATGCAGGCAGTAAAGGTCACAACTGGGCAAGAACACAGATGCTAAAAATCATATCATGTTAGCACCTTTACAAGTTCTTTGAGGTAATTATCTTTCTGGAATGCATGACATAACCAGCTGGGCAGAGACAGTCTATTTCATAATCCACAGTGCCTTTGGGAAGTCACTGTGGCATGGTCTCCTCACATGTCAGAGTCAGATCGCTGGCTGGCATAAATCCCTGCAAGCAGAGCTGGGATGGCCGATGCTAGATCTGTCCCAGGAATTCAAGGTGGGTATGTACGTTGGCAAATGATGTGTGTGGTCATTTTGTGGCACATGAATTTGTAAGGCCTGATAAAATTAGGTGGACCAGAGATGATCTTGAATTGCAATGAATAACTGGGAATAATTTTCTGCTTTTTAACCGTGTGAACAGAAAGACAACCCTTTCCTGTAAGGAGCTCTTCACTGCTTACAACACAAAAGTAGTGACAGTGAACAGAGGGAGAGTAGATAGGGAACAGTCAGCGAATACACGGTATTGACGGTGAATAGACATGTAGATTAACATGCTGCAGGCAGAGTCACTTAGGACAGGGGGAGAGCATCCAGCAAAGCATCAAGCATCTCTCTGTAACTGAGTCCCACCTTCTGCATGGGGACACTGAGTAACTGCCATGACATTAGTCTGGACTCACGCAACATGGAAACAGCATGCTGACAGCAGGAGATGCAGCATTCAGTGAGTATGGTCTGCCATTCAGATCTCTTTGGTGAGCCCCATTTACTCCTGTACCTCCCAGCAGATCTCATTCCCCTGCAGGACCTGTTGAGACCAGCCCCCAGTATTGCAGCTTGCTGATCCTTCCCACTGTTCTCACTGACTGTGGCAAAATCACTCCTGCTTGCTTAGTCTGGCCAGTGACAGGGCATGGCTTGGCCCGTTGTGCAGTAGCAAATATAGGACTAACACAATTCAGCCCCATCCCAGAGGCAGAGGTGATGAGCTGCAGGGATCATGATTTTTGGGACCTTTGGCTCATGTTAGTTGATATAAAAGGTCCGTGTGTGTTGGGGTAGCTCCATGGATACCACCAGCAATGCATCAATGAAGCTACTCACCCTTCCAATGTGCTCAGTTTTTTTCTTTCTGATCCGTGCTTGGGCACCATTATATTGGAAGGCAATAGCAAGTTTTATGTTCTGGTTTATCAATTTTCTAGCCTTATGGTCATAGATGAAAATTGACAACATAAGCTCTAAAGACTTAAAAGGCATTTGGCAGGCAAAAATTAACCCATGTGCTGTTTTTAAAAAAAAAACCCACAAGTCATTTTATGGCAGAACTCTGGACTCACATTATAGCTCTGGGAGCTGATTGAATTGCTCTTCTCACCAGTTTCCATCTCTGTATTTAATGTGACGTGGCTGAAATCACAAAACAGAAACCAAGTAGAGATGATGCTCCAGACCTTTGTAAAGAGATGTGTATGTGTTTCTAGGATAGCTCAAGCACTTCTAAAATATTATACTTGGCTTATGTTTGGCAAGTAAGCCATTATCTGCCAAGCTTCTGGGCTCATATAAACTAATTTTTTGTAGCTACATCTGTTAGCCGTTCTGGCATGTCTTCCCTGCCTCTACCATATCTCCTTCAATCACATCTTCAAGGGCTCATGGAATACTTAAAAAGGAAATGTGACTTGGTCACATCTCAGATTTTGGGCCTTTTCATGCTCAGTTCATTAGCAGACAAGGAAGCTGTTTGCAGCACCTTGGTCACCCCCTCAGTCGTGGGTCAGTTTTCTCCAGTATGTCCTTTCTGAGTGGACAAGTTGAAAGCATAGAAAGGAATGATTCAGCTCTGTAAACACAGGTACCTACTGCCATTTGAGACGTCTTGGGGTGACCAGCACATCCCCATGTGGTGGGTGGATAGGACATGGGATTTATCCCTTTTCTGATGCAGCAGCTGAACATGTACCACAGAAGATCCCTAGAAATCTATGTTTAGGAAATTAAGTCCTATCCAAAGGGATGTATCAGATCTCATGGTGTGGGAGACCATGCTCATCCCTATTAATCCAGGAAAACCCTTGAAGCCAAAGAACTTTCTCCATAGCAATAAACAAAGTCTTGGACCTGCCTGAGACTCAGAGCCTTAGTTTGGTTTGAATAGCCACCACCAGCTGGGTCCAAGCACAGAGTCTTTCACTTAGCTTGTCTTACAGAGCACCCAGTCCCACAGGCAGGTAGAGTCATCATTGTGAAGAAGTTACGTGACTCACCCTGGCAAAGGCTAAGGTGCAGCTTGTATTGTCAGTCCCTGGGAATGCATGATGAGGAGGAAGGGTGCTGACAGAGGGTCCTCCCCATGGCAAGATTCCTGACAATATGCTGCTGAGGGCTCCAGCCTCAGCCACCGCTCTCACTCTGATATACAGAGCGAAACTCCAGCCAGACGTGTCACTGCGGTTTCCAGATAGCGTGGAAATTGCACCGCTGCAGCACAGTGTGAAATTAAGATGGCTACACAAATAGTCCTTCCATGTATGGAAAATCAGAGGGGGAGTCTCCCAAAAGTTACACAAAACCAAAAAAGAGACACAATGAAGGAAGAGCATATGGATGCAAAAATACACAGAAAGACAGTCTACAGGTGAAAAGAGACATTAATGGGAACTTGAATAGTTTTAAAAATCTGTTAGAATCAGAAAGAAGACAAAGGCACATGTAAGTGCATTAGTTAATGAAAAATAAGAGCTAAAAATATCTCCTGTGGCAAGGAGACCTTTGTTTCCTCCAGCCTTCTCAGTGAAAGATAAACTGTGACCTCCACTTTTAAACAAAAAAGTAGGACTGCAGACCGAACTGGGAAAAGAGCTGGTTAAAAAGCATTTAGAGAAGTAATGACATCCTGAGGAACAGCTGAAGTTCTCCCTCCCACACTTAGCAGTCAAGTGAGGAGATCTCTAGACCTTTAGGGGCTGTCTCTGCGAATTCCCTGTACTTGAGGAATTGAGGAGGGCGAGCAGAGCAATTCGTCTTTCAGGGGAGAAAGAAGAACCCAGGAAATTGGAGTAATCTAATAACCAGGAAGACAGAAGATAAAATTATTAAACAATCTCTTTGTAGTCATCTAGGGAATAATAAGCTGATAAAAACAGCCAGCATATATTATTCAAGAACTGACTCTCTCAAACCATTTCTAATTTTGTTCCTTGTCAGAGTAACTAGCCAAGTGGATAACGAGAAGGCAGCAGATGTGATACATCTTGAATTTATTAAGAATATGACATTGTCTTGCATGACATTCTCTTAAGAAAAGAGGGAAATAACGGTCCAGTGGGTGCACTCATAAAAGTCATGGATGACTCTATGTTAGGAATAGTACCAAGAGCTTTGGAGGACAGGATTAGCAGAGGCTGGATTAGTTGGAGCAATGGTAGAAAATCAATGTAGATAACTTCAGTAAAGATAAGTGCAAAGGAATTCAGGCAGAAATGGATTATTTCTTCCTGGGTATCTGCCACCAGAAGATGAGAGGTTTTGCTGTAGCAGTTCTTTAGAAAATGTTTTCCTTTCATCAAAATGAATTATTGTGCACTTTCATCCCATAAAGGGTCACTGGGAAAGCAGAAAACTTCCAGGCTTTTTTTCTCCAGAAAAAGCTGAAATTCTCCATGCAGGTCTACTCGTCTCCTCAGTTTTTTCAGCCCCCTAACCAACCACCAATTCTGAGTCTAGCTGGTCTTTTCAAACCTTTGGGTCTGTCATTTTTCAGCTAAACAGTCTTCATGGAAAAGAGCATAAGTAACAAAACCAGGATCTCCTGTGGCAGAGGAAAGGGTGTTGGCTTGGTATGAATCTTGCAGAGTAATCTGTTAATTATCCACGGCTCTCTTCAGTGCTAAGTGTCCCCACTTCTGGCTGAAAAGTGGAGGAAAGGGCATGGCTGTGGAGTCAAATGCTTTGTTTTTATATTGCTGTAGACATTACCTTTCCCCTATTCATTTTGGAGGGATGCAGCTGTACTGTATTGCTGAAAGAAAGGATGTTGTGAAAAACAAATACATCAGCCAATTATAAATTGGTTGGATTGAGTAGTATATGCTAAAGACTTTTAATACCAAAAAGACTGAGCTGCTAACAAGGCTATATAGAGTCTTATTAAAATGTGCTACAAGAGCTTAGGATAGATACAAAAAGAAAAATCCATAAAAACGAAATCCCGTAGTAGATAATTTGCCTGAAAGATAATTAACTATCAAGTGATTTCTACAGCATTTGGGTTAGCACTGTATAAAGAGGACAAACCAGCAGCTGAAAACAAAAGATTATGTGTCTCTAATAACATCCTGGGGAAATACCGGAAGAATACAAAGCTAAACAAATACAGGAGAGCCTGTATTTATCTGTGCATAGAGCTGTAGGTATGAGATACATAGACACGCCTGTGCTTTCAAAGCTGTTCCCAACCTGCCTACCATGAAGAAGTGAAAACGGCAGAGGGAAATTAGAGCAAAAAGCTGTCACCGGACCTGTAGGAACAGACACCTTTCACAATATGAAAGTTCAACTGAAAACTGGCCCCTGGACCAATACTACCAGCACATGCTGGATTTGGTTATCAGCAACTGAAATATTCCTCCTGATCTGCTCGTCCTGTTGCAACAACAGGAGTCACCACAGTCCCAGGTGAACCTGACTAAATTTACATGGGCCAGCCTTTTTCCTCACTTTTAATGTATGTGACATAACTCAGACAGAAGTACATGGCTGCTGTTTACAAACATAGAGGACAATAAATAGACTTGATTGAAGAATTATACTTTTCTAGGAAATATTTAGATGGAAAGCTCCAAAATTTTTCACTACATGTTGAGCAGAGCAGGAAGGAGGGACGAGAAGGAGTACTTGGAAAATAAAGCCATGAAAATGCATTGTTTGGTGTTCAGTACACACCCTTCCCTTAACATAAAAAAAAATCCCCAAAACACCAGTAAGAAATCCTAATTAAGTCAAAAGCAATTTTCCACTAAAAAATACAAACTAATTCTTCAAACAAGCACCAATGCCTTGACTAATGAGTTGTCCTGTGAGATCTGCAGGGTTCATTTCAATGTTAATCAATGCAGACATAATTTTTGGTTACTGGACTACTACCTGTCCTTAACTTTTCTTTTGTGGGGAAGGTAAAAGCCACGAAAATTGTTGATGCAGCAATCTAAAAAATCCTTGCAATACAAGGCAGAGATGTTCTGCACTAACCATTTACAAGTACTTACTCTGAAAAGCATGATAATCAAGTTGTGTTTCAAGACAACATGTCTAGATAAAAAACCCAGGAGCACATCTATAAGTTTCTAAGAAACATACATCCTGGAGCTCAGGTTAAATGCATAGGCTCTGCCTGTGATTTCTAGTATAAATTAAAAACTTGCTTCATTCTTTTTTCTTTGAGGGTCTTTGCAAAGTTAATCAGGCCCAAACTCATTTTTCTTGACTTCGTGCCAGTATTACCTCAGTAAATACAATATATGGGCATTGGAAAATGCCTTGCACTGTGCACGTCAATTTTAATATATCAGTAAATTATTTGCCTGTAATCACCAATCTAGGATACATTCAATAGAGATTGATTGATGTAGATGAGATACTGGATCTATAGCTGTCCTTTTGCTAGTTTAGGACTATTTCAGAAAGCAGGGTAGCTCTGTTGAGATTCAGGACACATGGGAGATTTGTCCATCTAATTTTAAGTGACACCAAAAGCAGGTGTATGTTCTGCGATGGGTATTTCTGAACAAAATTATATGTTGCTTCCCTACCCTGTTGGCTCCTAGGATGGACCTCATGTACCTTGGGCATGATTCTCCACTCTTTTCCAGTGGTGTTGCTCAAGGGGGCTGTTTGTACTCCACTACCTGAGGAAGCCTTATCATTCAGGAAGGAAATTGTCCTATGTAACTTTTTCCATCTGATTGTACCATGCCTGCTGCAGTTGTCTCACTCAGAGCCCCTTTACAGATCATGGAGAGAGGCAGATACCTCTGGAGTGTGATTCACTCCACTTTCCTTAGCTGTGTCTCCCAGTATGGAGCAAATCACTCTAGGGAGGTGCTGATGTACCATCACAGCTATAAAAAGGACAACTCATTTTTAGCTGGACAACCTTCTGTATTAGGTGGCTCTGGCAAAGCAGGATGACCCCTTTCTTCAGGGACTCTGCCCAAGGCATGGCTAGTTGTGCCTAGAGGTGGGCTCCGCAAGTGGAGGAAGAAAAGCAGAACATCGTATGTTTAGTGCAGTTGCTTCCTCTGGATCCTGAGGTCTCCTAGCTTTCCCAGGCAGAAAGTCCATTGTCTGGCCCAAGCTACATAGCCACTTGCTCCTGGGCTTCCAGGTTGGTGCCTATATCATCACACTCTACAACCTGGGGTCCTGGGGCCCAATGCCCCAAGAAGGACTGTCTCTGGGTCTCCTGCTGCTTTCTCATGGCAGTACACAGCTGTAACACCCTTTAGGTCCTTAGTCTCAATGATATTTCATCACAGACATGTCTCCTTGGAGGCTTGTTCCAAAATAAGTCAGATGACAGCTTGATCCTTTGCAAAATTATGGCTGAGTTAGACGATCATTTCCCCCCTTCACTTGACTGCATTCATTGCTGCTTGATACCTATGTAGGTTGCCTTCTCATTTATCAGTTTTGCAAATTCTTTGTCAAGATCCTCCTCCACCATTTCAAGGTCAAAAGTTTCCTAGTATCATGGCAGCTTTTTGGGCCCAATAAGAGATGAATTGTTCATCAGAAAGATGTCTGAATTACTGAAAAATAATTAACCCTTGTTTCCAGTGGCAGGCCAAGCCTAACTAGCCCCAGATGAAATTCATTTGCTCTATAAATCCTAGTTATGCTAACATTTGATGTTATAAATGTGTGCAGTCTGACAGATGTATTTTTATTAGCCTGTGTGCAATCTCCATTTGCATGGTAATGAAGCCTTCTAAAGGCATTCAGCAGGTGAGATGGTAGATGAACTCCTTCCATCAGCACCACTGCTTGCATCTCATGATCAGTGGTATTTGTCAGAAACAGAAAAAGCTTATTAAACTGACACCAGCTGCGGCATCACTTACATCCTTACTGTTAAAGCACAGGACTTGTCCAAGCGAGCCATGCCTGAGCACAGAGCTAGGGCCTGCCACCATCAGTGACAGGACAAGCTGCTGCTGAATCTGCTCATGGCTTAACCAGCCCGAAGAGATTTTATTACTTACTAATTTATACTCCTGTTACCATAATATTGGAGAACTTTGCCACCCTCAGTCCTTTTATGTCCCAGCATGCTGTTTTCTGTAGGCAGCTCTAGACCTTAGTTTCTGTAAAATAAGAATTATGCCAGTGTGCCAGTGCCACATCTCAAGCTTAAACTCTTTGTAGCAGGGCCTCTAACTGCATGGACAGCACCTAGCAGCATCGTGAAGGGGATTGTTTGTAAAAAGACTGAAATAATAATGATAGATTTCTGCATTAACCTTCACCTTCCAGGTGTGGTACTTTTTTTTTTTTTTTTTTGAAAAAAAAAAAAAAAAAAAAAAAAAAAAA
>JAAGAY010000142.1:65204-87178 GCA_011801015.1 Ardeotis arabs | reverse complement strand
AAAAAAAAAAAAAAAAAAAAAAGGAGGGGGAGACAAAAAGAGAATTAGCAAACTGCAAAAGCTCTACTGTGTAAAAAATATGAAAGCCTTTCAGTTTCTCCACTGTTTCCATTCAGTAGTGTAGAACATGTAGCTCTGTTAAAGGCATGACTCTGATTGCTAAGTACCACAAAAGATTTGCTCCATCCTCGTCCATTGAGGGCTTGGATTTATTGGGAAGCTGTTTGCTTAGCTTCTGCAGCACAGGACACAGCTAGTGTTGCTCTGAAGTGATGTCTGCTCATGGATGAAACAGCACCAACTGGGTTGATGCTCAGTCCTCTGGGACTAGAGGAGATTCATATTGATGCTGACCTATCTCTTCAGTACAAGCCAGCATCAGCTCTCAATTGAAGCCTCAGGTTGACATGGATAGATGGCAGTGACTTTGAAGGCTGAGATCACAACAGTGTCACCCAAACCAGAACTTTGTAGTTGCCAGGGCCAACCAGAAAGCTAAAGAAATTTGACTTGTTGGAACATCAATAGTACTCAGTTTTTTTCAGGGGTTGATTCTGGGTTTTCCAGCCTCATGACTGCGAAGTTTTAGTGGCGTAACTATGTTGGTTGGAAGATTTTAAATTATTTTTGTAACTGACTTAACTGCATCACTAAAAGTCCTATATCTGGCTGCAGTTAAAGCAATATAAAACATGCATTATACTGTAATAGCTCATTTCACTTTCTATGTCAACTTGTGTTGATGTAGGAGTATTTACATCAATTTGAATTTGCCCCCTTGGAGGGCAGGAGAAGAGGGAAGCAGGAACATTGCTTTAACTCTGATGGCTTAGTTAAAGTCAACCCTTCTTCCTTATCCCTCAAACTGTCTCATCTTCCTAAAAGCAATATTGCATGTGCTGAATTAGAAACTCATTAATGTATTACCCAAGTTAAAAAACAAACTCAAACAGCTATGCAATTGATTATTCTTTAGGGCAGCTCCCATAACTCATTCTGCTGACAGATCTCATTGACTTTTTGTTTAGCAAATATAAACCAATTTCGCCCAAGTGCGTTGCCCAACAGTCTACAAATCTAACCTGCTAATAACATCTATCTGGATTTAAATACAGAGGTAAAGCCAAAAAAGCAGTACAAATGCTACAAAAGTCTTGATGGTAAAACCAGTATAAAGCCTTTGTGTAGTTGTTTCTGTGCTAGGCCTTTGGCCTATTAAAAATGTTGAGCACACATGCTCACAGCTGCACAAGTACTCACAACCTTATACAGCAGGATGATAGGAACACAAAAACAAAACACAAACTGAGCCCCCACATGAGTGTGGAGCAGGTGAGGCTCATTATAACAGCCTGAATTGTCAGTATTGCTTTCTTTTATGAAGAACACAAAGGCAATTTGTTCATTCAAGCTGTTGATGGACACCAGCAGAGAGAAAGGGTAACAGCATAATCTGTTAGGGTGTTGGTTTGGCAGACAGCGAGTTGTGTTTCCATCTGGAGGCTACCAAGTCCTGACTGAGTCTAGATTTCAGACTTCAATCTCCACCAAACAAGGATTCCTGTGAAGGGATGTTTGCAAGGGCTGTGCCAAGAGCACCTCTTATACGTCCATCATTATAGCTCCTGTGTGTTATGAGACAAATATTGTATGACAAATACTGAAAGGAATATAGACACCTTTATAAATCGTAGCTTGGTATTTAAAATAATTGTGTCTCCCATCCTCAAAAAAAACCCCCAAAACCTGTGAAACTTCCTGAAGAAACGTAGTTGTCAAGCTAAGGCAAGAATGTAGGAGGTCCTGTTTGGCTGGAAATTAGTTGCTTTCTTGGACCAGAAGATGAGCAAAGGAAGAAAGTGAGGCAATTCCACAGAATTGTACCTCTGTTTGAGAAGGTGGACTACAAGTAGATGAAATTTTAAAATATGTGTTGTTGTATTGCCCTGATAACTTACTCTAGGAGTTGGATGCTGTTAATGGCAGATATTTATGCATTCACTATACTCTGTAGTGCCTTCTTGTATCTGTTAAGAGACTCAGTGTCATGTGACAGTTCAGCCAGAAGAGTCTTAGCTTTAAGAGAAATACAGAGAATTTGTTTGGGAGTCGTCTGTCCCTCCAGTCTTGTCTTTTATAAAGTAGACCCCATGAAGGACTGAGACTCTTCTTGTCTGAGAGCAGACAGTAGAACTGATCCCCTGGGCCAAAATTTTGCAAATATTGTGTTAAAACGATATTTAATATAAAAACATTTCCTATTTTTTTTTTGTTCTTTATTCCTGCCACAATAAATGACTGCTGAAACATCATCATAAGGAATTAATTTCAATGAATAGAGTCTTCTTTACTTTCCCCATCTCAATGGCTGTATAAGTTAAAAAAAATATTGGAACCAAGTCATCACCCTTTTAACAAAATCTTCCACAAAAAAGACCGAAAATGTAAAGTTGTTACTGGAAGCAAACACACACACCCCACCCGCGGATGTTGGTGTTGCCTTGTGTTAACTGTATTAACATCTGAGAAGTAACTGATTCCTACTTCACTCAAGGTAAAAAATATGCTTGGCCTTTTAAGTAGCAGCATGTCAGCTCTGTTATTCATCTGAAAAAATGGGACACCTTGTTCCAGACTGTCCAGGGCAAAGGACGTTAAAACCTTCTTGTTTCATTTATCTTGCTTTAATGACTTTGTATGTTTAGTATGCAGTTGGGTTTTATATTGCTGGGGAGATTTGGATTTACGGCAGCAGGGGTGGGATCACAAGGCTGTGCCATGAGGATGCAAGCACTGGCTAGAACTAGGTGGAAAAAGTAGTGGCTATCATGCTCGCCTGGGATTTTAGTGGAAACTTGAGAGAGGACAGCTGTATTTCTGACTTCAGGAGAATGTCCCAACCACTGGGCTACAATTAGACTGGAATGGTGAGGAGGGGAGATGATGTGAATGGGCTTGCAACTTACTGTCCGTCCTGTTGAGGCTGGGCTGCTAAATAGAAGGCATACAAAATGTTTTGATTCAAAGAGAGAAAATATTGAGAGTAAACAACAACAAAAACATAAACACAGCCTAAATACCTTCTAAAAATCTGTTCTTTATTCCCTTGCCTGGAGAATGAAGGTGATAGAGCCTGTGTGGAAGTACTCTAAGGATATATCTCTGTTCTCAGAACAAACGGTGACTTCTGTCATGGTAGAAAGCACTTCTAGATTTAACCCTTCGCAGAGATTTCTGCCTCCTATTTTCCTTCCAGATAGTCAATGCTTGTTGATCTACTTCTGCTGGCACCCTGTTTTATTGATCCCTGGAGTGGTAGAAGAGTAGCCATATGGCTTGCAGTAAATTACATTTCAGCGTAGAATTGAAAGAGAGACTAATTTTCTTTTTGTCTAGATAATGTTTTGAACTCTATTTCATGTGGCCTGAGCAAAAATATGGAAGCAGGCAGGCAATTTCAGAACAGTGAACCACCACCTTGAGAGAGTTCAGCACAGAAATGTGCCTGGAGAACAGTCCCTTTACAGCTGTCCCTGGAGGAGCCTCAGTGGGTGGCAAGCAGATGGCTCAGCTCTGTCACCATCAGAAAGCCTCCTAAAACACCAGATTATTGAGGCAATGAGATTCTGGCTAGCTAGCTACATCTGAGATGCTCATGAGCATGGCTATCTTTCAGTCCTTGCCTTTCTACAAGAAAAAAAAAAAAAATCCTTGAAAGAATGTTTTATAAAAGAAGTATGTGAAAATGAGGACTGTAACATAGATGCACATCCGTTACTAACCGTGGAAGACTGGATTTGTCAATGTAGGAGGGCTCTACCAGGTTTAGTCCCGTAGTATTTTCAAAATTACTCTCTCAAAAGAACAGTGGGTGTTATGCAGAGTCTATGCTAAACATGAATAATCAAAAATAGTGAATAATTAAAACCTGTCTGGGAACAGTTATATAGGTACTTTAGATCTGAAGTGTGCACAAAGGGAAATGTGAACATTCTACAATTTGGGATTGCATATTAGATTTGCCTTGTTCAAGTGAATCCAAATCTGAACTATAAACGCTATCCTGTATGCCACCAAGCACAGCAAATCTCAAAGCAATATGAATATGTGCATTACTCTTGGACTTAATGGGCTTTTTCTTCAAAGAAGACAAAGGGCCTTTGAAATGGGAAGTGCAAGCACGCTACAGCTCATGGGAGAACTATTCTGGCTTTCTCTTTATGTAAAGGTCATTGTAAATTGGCAAATTTAATTCATGTCCTGCATGTTTTCTGCCACCGGTCATGGTCCTTAGCTGATAAATAAGAAAAGTACATTTGGTCCTGAAGAGAGGAGGTGTACAGGTCAACATCATAAACTTGCTCTGGGGCTTCCCATGGGAAGGGTTTAGCTATACCTTTGGCTTCAGAGTATTTTTTATCTATTTTACAGTAGATGCATTTCTAAGCTATTAATGACTTCAGTACAAGGAATGACAAATAATATATTCAATGAGGCATTATGCAGACAACACAGGAATAGAGAGTCTAGATGCAGGATTATCATTTCTGGGTTGACAGATAACCTAAAAATGTAGGCTGCTGGATTTGTATGTAGTGACTCAAGAAATAAAACTACACTTGGCCAGAAGAAGCAAGTGAGCCTGATTTGTTTCTGCAGCTCAAGCACAATAGTAAGCATTAAAAAGTTGGTAACAGATGAAATTACTGTAAAAGATCAATATTTGCAAGTTTGAAAGTGATCAACTGAAAGAAAAGGAGGAAGAGAGAAACAGTGTGTCATTGTAGAGAAAAGGTTTTCAGAAATCTCCATTGTACATGAAGAACAGACTTGTTACCAGAAACTTTAGTCCTGCGTACAGTATTTTTTTTTCGGTAAGGAGAGCACCCAAGAAATTGCTACGATGTCTGTATGCCAGTGAGCAGCCAACAAACCTTTAAATTTATTTTCTAGTATTGCTGTTTGCTTTTGGATAGCACAAGTATTCTCTCTGCTTGGTTTTTTTTCCCCTCCCTATTGTGTGAGCTTCATATTTATTATACATTGAAACACACATGAGTGAGAGGGTGTGTGAAGAGAAGTAGTAAGAATTTATTTGTACAATGATGTTTAGGTATAAAAAGCTACTTTTACTGTAAAATGGATTAAGAGGAATTTTTTTTTGTGTTGAGTTTTTTGTTATTGTTATTTTTTATTTATTATAGTGATAGATGTATATCCTTCTTTCTAACAAGAATAAAATCCAGCAGCTCAGGGCAGCATATCACTCCTTTCTGAATTTAGAAGCTCATCAGCTCTGTTATATTTGTTAGATATAGTGTTGTTTTGGGATATATTTCTGGGATATAGCACAGTTATATTTGCCCTATGAGAGTGGTCTTACTGCGGTAACATACGTGCTCTTTTCCACTCCTTTATGTTTCAGCTATGGAGATGAAAAGGTTTACTGGAGTTCATGTTGCTACTGCCGTGCCTTTTTTCTTAGTGTTTCTTTCACAAACAGGGAAGGAACATGGGAAAGAGGGTCTTTGTGCCTTACAGACAACTGCCTCAGACAACTTACAGGCTGAGGGAGAAGCTGAGTTAGTGCTGGTATGTGTAGCAAGAACAACTAAAATACAAAGAAAAAGAATATTTCTTCTTCTGTTCTCTACTTTCTAATTTCTTGCTGTTAAGCAGATGTTCCTCCAAGTATGTTTCCCTTTTCTCACAACTAAGAATTGTAGATGGACTTGCACGCCTCTATCTTTCTGAAGCAGTGCCAATGTTTGTAGATTTACCTGTCTAGAATAGCAGGTCAGGATTGTAAAAGAATGGGATTTTGAGTGGAAATTTCAATAAAATTGAATGGAAAAGTTCTGAAGAAACAGAATGCATGTTTAAGTCTTTGTTTGTTTTATATTGAATTAAAAGCTGGATTTCAGAATGTTTCTACACTGGGTTGAAAAAAATTTATGAGAACTATGTCTGTAAGCTCTGCCAGTTTCTTTTCTTTATTAACGTCAGCTACTTAAAAGAAGTTATGTGTCAGCCTTACAACAAAAAGAGATGCAGTCTGTATAAAAACTTTATTCCTTCAGTATTTCTCCCATTTGTCTTACAATGCCAGCTGTTCAGGTAGTTTTTTTAGTTTAATGACCATTTCCCAGGAGTCCTTTTCATAGTTGTAAGTCTATAAATGATGACAGCATCAACCTAAAATAAGTTCATTTCTTGGTAGCCAAATTGAAGATTCAGAAAAGCACAAGCCTGAACTTTGCAGGGACACACCGTATGGCATTAAGTATCCCAAATCCGTAAGGACGTCCTCTGTTTTGCAGAGTCAAATCAGTAGTTAGGCAGGTAGCTTTCATAGTATGGCTCAACTCTCTTGTATAGACTGATAAAGAACAGTTGAGCTTTAGTCTGTTGTTGTCTGGAGAGAAAATTGACCCCTGCAGAACTGCAAGGTGTTTGAGAAATTTAAATAAAATAACAATGAATCTGGAAGCATTCAGCCTAATGCACTCTCACCAGATGGTTTCCTAAGGAAAGCTTGCTTTCCTCTCCCTTTCCTTGCTGTTTGAGGAAATGAAGTCTCCAAGCTTCACACTGTGAATCTCCAGTTTCCCCCTCTCTCTTACACAGCCCTGTGTGCCAGAGAAGGGACTGTCTCCCTGGCTCACTTCTGAAGGACCCAGGCCTTGTGCACTTGTGCTCCCCTAAACCCTGCCCAGGGAGGAGGCAAACATACCTGTGTCAGGCTGGAAGCTCATATCTAAAACTGTTCTGCTGCTGTAATCCCTTGATCCACATGGGTCTTCCACAGACATCCTCCCATCCCTCGACAACAGCTCCATGGCCACCTCCTTGCCTGCACTGGGAGAAGAGGCTGATTCTATGATTCTAAGAGGAGGGACAGGGTGCTTCCCAGCCCCCTACCTTCTCCTCACAGCCAGCAGACATAATGGTTCAGATACGATCTCAAATTTGAGACACCACTTAGAGGAGTTTATAGAATTCATAGAATCACATGGTTGGATGGGACCTACAAGATCATCTAGTCCAACCGTCTTCCCACTACCATTGCTGCCACAGCTACTAAACCATATCTTGTAGCTCCTCATCAAGCCGCCTCTTGAACACTGCCAGGGACGGCGACTCCACCACCTCCCTGGGCAGGCCATTCCAGTGCCTGACCACTCTTTGGGAGAAAAAGTTTTTCCTCACGTCCAATCTAAACCTCCTCTGGTACAACTTGTGGCCATTTCCTCGGGTCCTGCTTGTTGCCTGGGAGAAGAGGCCAAAGAGTTTGGTACCATACAGGTTCAACGTGAGACAGCTTACTTTGACTTGGTAAGCTTTAGGTATCTTTTTGAGGCTTTCTTACAGACAGTTTTTTTTATTGTAATATCAACCTGTGAGAACAGATTTGTGAGTCCGTCCCGTCATCACCAATTAAAATGGAAGTAATTTAGCACAAGGAGGCCTTACAGGATCAAACTCGGCAGCTTTCATGCACCTTATGCTCAAGTGGAGGTACGATCTATTTAAGCATAAAAGGTCTATAAAACATCCATTTCTGTCCCCCACTGTGATGTACTGCAGCTCTCAGGACTACATTCAGTATGCAGCACAAATCAAATTTCTAGGCAACTGGATCTGTGTAACTACGTTGCTTGATTATAAGGCAGTAATTCATTTCCCATTAATTTTCACACAGATTACACTGTCTTGAATATTAACAAGAAGAGGGTTAGAAACAAAACCTAATCCAGAATTTACAGCAAATAGAAATAACAGCTTTTTGTCTTTCTTAATGTCATTGATCTTTTGAGTCAATACCATTCATAAAAATAAATATCTGACAGAATTAATTTAACATAGCTCAGACATCTACAGTAGATGTAGCTTTTACACCTGGTTTTCTCACCTCTGTGTTGTTGATGACAAGAAATGGGCATTAGGGAATGAGTCACCTGAACTTCTTCAGGCAACCAGTCAGTCTGTAATTTAGGGTGATGCAATGGGCACACAAATGCCTATTTCTTCCTGGTGACAATCGTGGCAGCCCAAACCAACACCATCAGGCAGAAGCAGTCATTCAGAAAAATGCTCTTCCAGCCTACCGTGCTTTAGCCCACTCAGGGCCGAGCTATGCAGTCGCTCACTCACCCGCCCCATCTGTCAAGGGAATAGGGAAAAGATATACAACAAAAAGCTCTAGGTTTGAGATAAGGACAGGCAGAGATCGTTCAACAGTTACTGTCACGGGCAAAACAGATTCGACTTGGGGAAAACTATTTCAATTTACTAACAGTAAAACTGAAGTAAGATGAGACAAAACCAGATCTTAAGAACACTTTCTCCCCATCCCTCCCCTCTTCCTGGCCTTAACTTTACTCACAACTATCTCCAATCTTCTCCCCCCCGAGCGGCACAGAGGGGAAGGGGGAATGGGGGTTACAGTCAGTTCATCGCACGTTGTTTCTGCCGCTTCTTTCTCCTCAGGGGAAGAACTACTCACATTCCTCCCCTGCTCCAGCGTGGGGTCCCTCCCATGGGCTACAGTCCTTCACGAACTGCGCCGGAGCGAGTCCTTTTCCACAGGGCGCAGTCCCTCAGGAACTGGCTGCCCCAGCGCAGGCCTTCCATGGGCCACAGCCTCCTTCAGGCATCCACTTGCCCCGGTGTGGGATCCTCCATGGGCTGCAGGTGGATCTCTGCTCCTCCGTGGACCTCCATGGGCTGCAGGGGCACAGCCTGCCTCACCATGGTCTTCACCATGGGCTGCAGGGGAATCTTGGCCAGGAGCAGCATTACTCCTCTCCCTCCTTCTTCACTGACCTTGGCACCTGCAGCCATTCCTCTCAGAAGAAATTCCTCACAATAGGACAGGCAGATGCTTCTCACATATCTTCTTCTCTTCTCTTGGCCAGGCAGCCACATTGGCAGGAGGCCAGAGAGTGGGAGCTGCAAGGCTTGCACCTCCCCATCTCTGCCCTCACCTCTGTTTTTTAAATACAGCTGCCGCTGTAGCCCCTGCTTCCACACAAGCCCAACACACAGACATAGCTTCTCCTGTACAAGGTGATGTGCGCAGCCCTGCTGGCTTCACAGCAGCCCTGAGTCACTGCCTGCTCAGGAGAGGGGCCCGAATATGTGTGCTTGCTTGAGAGATTATTTGCTTTACTGATGATGATTATTTAGCTTGTCTATTTTATATTTTTGTCTGAGTGGGTAGAGATGAATAGATACTAGCAAAAGGCTAAAAGGTTAAAAGCTTATTTGCTTTACGTGTTTTTATTTCTGTAAAAAGAATAAGACTAGGAAACATTTGCTAATTATGTTTTATTTGTTTTTTTTTTAAAAAAAACCACCACCAACCCTGAAACAATATACTTTAAAATGTTTAATTTAGGCACGTTACATGAAAAAAATCCCCAGGAGATAAATATATTTCTGTTTTCTGAGGGTCCTAAAAGTCTTAAGCCTTCCAGGAAAGACCTTTTTCTTCAAAGAATGAAAATATTTTTCTTTCCAACTAGACTTCAAAATGTTTCCCTTGGGAAGACAAACTCATTTCCGGTTGTAAGACTCACGTTCAAGACCCATTATGTCAGGATATGCTAGCATATTGCTTTTCCATACATGATCACTGTAATTTGCTGCTCTTACCTTTGCTTACTTAGTTCCTTATATGTGTAACTAGATATTTTATTTTGATAGTGATTAATAACCCCTCATTTTTTTTAACATAATGTTTAAGCCAACAGCAAATGGCAAAAAAGTACTGCTTAAATTCTAAGCGCATCTGTCTAGCTCAGACCTTAAGCTCCTAACCCACAAGACAAAATCATTACTAGTCCACAGAGCTTCATAATGCAGCAGTACTATTGTATGTATACAGCAGGTGCATATGTATTTTGACTGAAGATTTTGTTCCTAAATATATTATTAGGTGGGAATTTAGGTACCTGTGTAGATTAGGATATATAAAACAAGGGATAATCTCACTTTTTGCACTGGCGAAGAATCATGCGATAGCAGCGCTGGCCTGGTACCCACTGCAGAGTGTCTTCAGGGATAGTGAATTGCATGGACCCTAAGCGTGACACTGCGGTGCTTATAAGCTCTGCAAGCCCTCGCTGTCAGATTTCAGCCCTTCGAAGCTCTTTGAGACTAAAATGGAAGTCCTGTAGTCAGCAGAGCAGGAGCTCCTTTGCAGCTCTGCTCCTGAGGGGTTTTCACGTTGCGACTGGTTTGTAGTGGCAGAGGTGTGTACTTTTGCTGTCCTGACGACAGTGTTAAGTTTCATGTATCGTGGCTTATACTGCGTATCAGAAAAGCCTGAACTCTCGATGATTGAATTTAACATGCTGCTTTTTTTAATAGGATGTAATTAAGTTAATTCAACCAGACAAAATTGGCTTTTTCAGTTGTTCCAGGCAAAGTAGAATGGTTTGAAAAGGCAGCACTAAAATCTGCACCTTAGGACAGTTATAACATGTTAGTTACATTCTATGGCCTGGCAGAGGTGTAGGTTCAGGTTCTCCTAGGAAAAAGAAAGAGAATCATGGAATCATAGAATAGTTAGAGTTGGAGGGGACCTTTAAAGGTCATCTAGTCCCACTCCTCTACAAGGAGCAGGGACATCTCCAACCAGATCAGGTTGCTCAGAGCCCCATCCAACCTGGCCTTGGATGTTTCCAGGGATGGCGCATCCACCAACTCTCTGGGCAACCTGTTCCAGTGTTCTACCACCCTCAGTGTAAAAAAAGTTTTCCTTATATCAAGTCTGAATCTACCTCCCTCTATTTTAAAACTATTATCCCTCATTCTATCACAACAGGCCCTGCTAAAGAGTTTCTCCACTTCTTTCTCATAAGCCTCCTTTAAGTATCGGAAGGCTGCAATAAGGTCTCCGTGGAGCCTTCTCTTCTCCAGGCTGAGCAGCCCCAGCTCTCTCAGCCTGCCCTCATACGAGAGGTGCTCCAGCCCTCTGGTCATCTTTGTGGCCCTCCTCTGGACTCGCACCAACTGGTCCAAGTCCTTCTTATGTTGGGAGCTCCAGAACTGGACACAGTACTGCAGGTGGGGTCTTATGAGAGCGGAGTAGAGGAGGAGAATCACCTCCCTCAACAGGATTTGAACTGATCTCTCTGCTATTCTAAACCACAATATGAATGGATTAAGGATAAAAATGGTACTAGAAATTGCATTTGGGAAGAGAAAGGATTAAAATCAAAACCACTTTGGCACCAAGAACAAGAAGCTGTCTACAGCCAAGGTGCTAAGTGCTGACTGAACCTTGGAAAGAGGAAAATTCTTTAGATTTAAAATTTCACTGAGGGAGAATCCCATTACAGAGGTGATGTGCAAGTGTAGATTCCACAAACAAATCAAAAGGATTATCCTTTGTTTTAGGAACTGCTACACTGAAATAAACTACTAATAAAAATGTGAATCAACTAAAATGAATATATGAGCCTGTCAGTAGAACTTGCATTTAAAATGGACTGAACAAGACAAAGAGAAAGTGTACTTAGGTATCAAGGTCACTTTCATTCAAGAAGTTTGCTAAGTTTGGTAGGTCACTGGGGAAATAATTACAGCCAGTGGAAAGGAAAAACAAAGAAGCGAATGCTTGCAAGCCCAGATAGGCAGGCACCAATTGGCCAGGAGGGGCAAACAGCAGCAAGGTGTTTGCCCATTATGTAATGCAAAGCTTGTATCATACTGAACAAAGGCTGAGATTATTGGCATTTGAAACACATTCATTACCAGTATCCATTTGGGGGAACAGTGCATCAATAGTAGTTGCCTTTGCTTGATTTCCAGTCTTTGATGACTTGAGCTCAGCTGCTGATCTCCACAGTAACTGTTCTCTCTCCTGGCTGAAGTTTAGCCTACGTGCAGCTCAGTTATGAGATTCTGTGCAGTCTCTCCAACTTTATGAGGATCCTGCCTCAATTTGGGAAAAAAAGTCTCTTTGGGACATGCTATATTATCAAAACTGCACAGTTGAACATTTCTTTTGTTCCTCTGAATTGTGACAGCGTTCATCAAAATGCGGCCTTTACAGTCAGCAGAGAGAAGCAGGGATATCTAGGATATGTGGCTTTTTTTGTTGCTTAGATTTGAACACACATTTTCTTACTGTCTTTTTCTTTCCTGTACAGCCATCTTTCAGTAAGTGGAAAAGTTCATACATTTTTGTCAATATTTACAGACCTAGAGGAATTAGTTTCTTCTGTCATGTGGAATAACTGTCTGCTACCTTGTATCTCTACTGTGCGGTGGAATTCACCCTCAATTTCTAGCCCAGAGGATAAGAAAAGTTGAAAGGCTAGGCCTGTTCATGATGTATGTTGTCATTGTGATTTTTAAAAATAAGCTGAAGTCTAGAAAGCAGGTGGGAGCAACAAGCACATTGATTTAATTTTAATGGGATTTATGTATCTGAGTTGCCCAGGCAATTTTGAAAATACTCACGAATGCGTTCTGTATTATTGCAGGTCTGGGTGGGAGACTCTGAGGGCAATGCTTATTGCCTTCTCTGGGCACGGCTTGCTGAAACAGTATCTGCTGCTCTCCAGTTTTTAATACAAACTGCGGTTTGCAGGTCCGCACCTGTCAGGTATCAGTGCCACCACAGCTGTACTGACTACGGTGCGCCCTGCATGAAGCGCGTTTACGTGTTATGCATCCAATTGCTGTGCACGAGATGGGAGAAGTGGGGCCAGGCTTACCGTGTGTGGCAGGTGAAGTGCTTCTGAATGGGTCTGGGCAGCTTCTGCCTGCATACATTGAGTCCTATTGAAATCCCACAGCAGCTCCTGGAAAGCCTCCTCTTCCCCTGAGCGATGACTGGATTGGGCCCATGCTGAGCAAACTTGCCCAGCTCCGCAGGTGTTCACCTCTACCTACATTGGTCCACCCATTATAATATAAAGCGATCCAATAACAGCAATTTTGTGGTTTTCTTTGCTTCACCTGAACATCTGCTGAGCGTTTCTAGCACAGCATGGAAGAGCATTATCTTGGTTTACAGCTTATCTTGTTCTAACAACATCAGAAACACCAGCCATCAATATGCTCCTTCTTGAGAGCAAACCAGTAGCAGGTGTGTCAGCTGGCGACAATTAGATTCACAGATTCGTACTCATCTTGTGTCAGCTCATCATAACTGCAAATCTCTGCAGTTTTAAAGTTATTTATTGCCATACGGATGAACCAGGTGACCTAATCAGTCTGGGGTTTATGATTCATGTGAAGAATAGTAACTGATGTTAGTCAGAAAAGAAACATCAGAGGCTTTGAACAAATTTCCATTAAAATACATTTTTTCATATTATGACATTTATTTCATGAAACATTAACTCCATTTTCTGCAGACTATTTTAATATTTAGAGTTAAAGGTTTTTCTCTCACTTGTGCATTACTAGATAGCCATAATGATGCAGAATATATCACAAAGTTTACAGAGAGCTGTAAGTCTGAAACAATGTTACAGCTCACAAATTGAAATAAAATAAAGTCCAGAAAGAAAACTGTCAATGCAAATTGGTAGAAATTGGATATGTATGTAAATTACAAAACCTAATCTACTGAGATTCATAGGGCAAATAACTGTAGCTACTTGGCACCAAATAGAAACATTTCATTGAAAGTGCTACTGCTAGAGAAATGAACTGATGAACATAAATTGAACATAAACGGCTGCAGGCAAACTGGAGTACCAAACAGAAAGGGGACAGAAAAAAATAGTGAGTGTTTGTATACATGTATGTGTCTGTACATACAGAGTGTTACATATGTATAAACATCTGCAAGTCTCAGAAATGGATTGGATGGCCAAGGGATGCCAACGCAGCAAGTTTCCCAGGTGTAAAACCCTCAGCTGCCCTCACCAGGAATGGAGCCACTCGCAGGCTACAGGCAGTGAAGCCCTCCCAGAATGGGCTCCTACTTCTGGTCAGTATGGAATATCAACTGCGGTCAGGGATAAAAGGGATGGAAGGATGAAATCTGACTCTGAATTTTACGACCTGCTAACTGATTAATTGAATATATTGGCCTGTTATATAAGTTCTTATGTAAAGTCTTAGGCTAAAATCTGATATAATATTTATTTACTTTTAATCTGGAATGATTCCATTGTTTCTAATAGCAAAGGAGTAAATTGAGGTTTTACTTTATCCCTCCTCCCTTCCCACTCTTTGCTCAGAGTCCCAGCTGTATCGCTAGGTGCTTCTTTGAATGAAATCCTTTCCCTAAGGACACCAGTTAGTAAATGCTAAAAATACATACAAAAATACGTGTGTACATATGCACATACAAACACCCCTCCTCCTCTCACGCACGTAGACGACACAAATCGTTCTCTGTAGTTTCCCAGAAACCATAGTACAGATGTGGTATTTAAGAGTGAATGTGGCTAACGTTTATTAGACTTGAACTGTATTGTGGGTAATTGTCCAGTAATAACCTTTGGTAAATTATATGGAGCCTTTACTTTACTTAACAGGGAACGTAGGCTCCCCAAACTCTAATATTATCATTATTCAAGATAATGAGCAACACAAACCATTCTATTACCAATCTAAAAGCAATAAATGTCAAAGTAAAGAACTATGCAATATTCTGGCCTGGAAGAACAAAGGACAAAAGTAATGATAATGCCTTTTTATATTTGCAGTCTATTATATCATGCATAACAAACGACCCTGTAATTGTAGACAGTGTTATTTTAACAAGTTGTAAAGAGAAAATAGTGGGGGTGGAAAGGGAGTGTTTCGAACACTGCCCTAACAAGTGCTGCAGGGCTGGTAAATAGGAATACCTGATGTTTTATTTGAATTTTATCCTGGTGAGTGTGCTGGATTATTCCGAAGCTGTTTTGTTTATCACCATGATCACTAGAGCTCTGCAATGTGACACCAAGGTACTTGTTTGCCACGCTGATGGTTTTACTAACAACTTCGTGACAGCCTCAGTTCTCCTCAGACACAAGCACCAGCAAGGACAAAAATACATTTTAAAACACAGGTTATTGATTTATAGAAATTCCAAATTTGGACATTTATAGACCATTCAGAGGTCACACAGCATTTGAGTGTTCATTCGTTATGAGCCTGAGAGTCACAGCAAGCGATGGGCACTCTGTCTACTGCTGTGTGTACAGTGGTATAGAATCAGGTACTCATGGATTTGTAGACTGACTCTACTTTGAGCTATCTTGGTTTATTTTTTTTTAATAAACAAAAGCAGAAGCTAGTCAGCTATTTGATCACCTTTTGGAGTAATTTTTTTAATGTTAAGGGGGAAGGAAATTGCCTGAAACTCAGGAAGCCAATGCATCAGCTACCCCTTTGTAGAAGTAGGATAATTCTTACTTTCTTGCACCTTACATTCATTGCTTATTTTAAGAAAAACTTTTTACTGAACAAATGCTGTCTCTTAGTTCACACATGTTTCATGTCAACATGTGAACGTCTGTAAAGCAAGGGATTTACTAAAACGAATCTTTCAATGGCACTGTTCTCTATGTGATTGAAAGAATTCATTCATGCAGCTTTGATGTACTAAGGAGACAATTAGCACAAGTGGCAATTATACTTTAGATCTCCTTCACCAATATGCACAGTCAAATTCTGTTCCCAGGTACCTAGGCCTGAAGTAAATCCATCTGTCTTGCTCTTTCTCTAGATCTTGTGGACAAGAAAGTAAGATTTAGCTATAAGGGAAAAGTTGAGTGTTCTTTCTCCAGAAACAAACCCTTTGCTGACATTATATTGCCCTGTAACTCACATAATTCTTTATGCCTTTCCAAATGTGGCCATTTTCTACCCTCCCTTGCCCAACACAAAAGTTTCCATCAGATTCAGGGTCAAGCCCCATATGGTTTCATTAGATGAAGTCCTATTTTGGCTTGCTTTGGTGCTTTGTTATCAGCTGGCATATAGACTATAAACAACAAATGTTATATTAAACTGAACTAACCTTGTTTGTATTATCTTTATTAAGCTGGTTTAATAAGTTGCTTTGGGCATATGTTTGCTGTTCATAAGGTCATGTTGCTTCACCACCTCAAAAATGAATCCACAGAAATGTTCGTCAGCGAGAAAACAGGCCCTCGAAACAAAACAGTAAAATTTAGATTTGCACTTGTATTGCTGCTTAACAGAAGTGACAGAAAAAAATAGCAAGTAGTTATTTTACATATCTCTTTCCTTCTCAGGGAAAACAAATGATTAAAGTTATCAATATTTGCATTTTCCTCATGATCATACATCCCAAACCTGTCAAGTGAATGGCAGGAAGTGGCACTGCCTGTCTCATCTCTGCTTTTGGAAAAGATCAGAACCTGAGTTTCCTGATGGCACAGCCATAGTGCAGTTTCTGCAGCAGATCTCAGAAAAGATGTTCCCCATGAGAGTTATTTATACAACTATTTTCAGGTAAGTTCCAGAATAACGAACACAGCTTGTGTTGTGTTTTATTTTTACTCCTTCTCCCTCAAAACTGAATGCGTGTTACGCCTTTATCTCTATGTTCATCTGTTTCTGTTTGTCTGTAATTTTATGTGGTAGCATCTGTGAGTGGTAGCTTTATGTAATAACATGTATAGAAGTGAAATCAACAGTTGAGTTTAAGGACGGCGTTCGGTAAGCAGAGGAGTCTTGGATGACTTGATAGTTATTATGGATTGATTGCTACTTAGCTGATATGTGAAGAGGAACTTAGTTAAATGGTTTGTCTAGGTGTCAAGATTACTGTCCTCTTTTCTTGGGCTACTAAAGAAAAGAAATCTAACTCCTTTCACTCTAAAAAAATATTTATATATACAACAGAATTTGCTTTTGGCTCACTGACTCCGCATCCCAAATGGCATTTGGTTGCTCATCAGACTTTGTCAGACTCAGAAGTAGTTTCAGGAAGAACATATGTGAATCCTTCCTCAGACAAAAGTGTAAATGTTAGTGCTGCCACTGAGCTGAGAGCAAAACGAGTGAAAACGTCCAAGATAGGGGAAAAATAATTAGAAAAAATGTTTGCTTGTATATTGAGTTTTAATTTCTAATACATTGTAGAAACTGAGTGCAAGGCCACATGAATGTTTCAATTATCAGTCTGAAGGCAGGAGTGTAAGACTTCAAATGGTACGTGTGAGGTACAGGAAGTTTCAGAAAGAAAGAGAAATCCCAAAAATCTTCCTCTGTGAAAAAAAATACAAGAGTAGGCTATTGCTAATCCAGCTTTCAGCCTATTTGACACTCCACAAATGAGATTTGGCATATCACTAGTAAAAATATAATGTGAGACTTTGCATAAATTAATTTATAGGTATGATTTGCCCTTCTTGACCTACCTCTGCAAGGTTTAGAGGTTAGAGATTGTTTCCAAGCCACCGAACAAATTAATAGTAACATTATTATAGCTCAGGAAAATTTTCCTTTTTTCATTCCTGTTCTGTGTAATAATGCTTACTCATTAAATCTCAATCTTATTGTGCTGGGCTTCATTATGAGCAGGGAAGTTGTCATGCCTGAAACGGAATATCCATTCCCCTAGCTGTGCTTGCAAAAGTCTGACAAATCGATCTATCCCTCATCTTGCTAGTCTCCTGCAATCTCAGCAGTTCCCTGTGTTGGTCATACTTCGGTCCCAATAGGTATGTCACTGACTAGCCATCCTGAGATTATTACAAGTTTATTTAAGCAGACATGAAGAAGTACTATTAGGATCCCTTATCATAGAATCAAATTGGTTGCTCCTGGTATTTACCTTATGACAACATAGTGTGCAACACATCACCAGAGAAAGCAACTACTTCTTTTAAGCTTGTTTCTGCAATTTGCTCACTTTTGAAAATCACTATGTAAGCACATCTTATACACATTTGTTTCATACATTAGAATACAGCTTTTACTGACTACACAAATAATTTTTATCAAACTGAGGAAAAGTACCACATGCTTAATTTTTACTGTTAGACAAAAAGAGGGTTGATTTAATTCTTTTATTAACAGGATATCTCCTATATGTGACTATGCTATAGTTCATTTATGCCAAGCAAACTTCCTAAGCTTATGTTTTTACTACCTGTACTTCTGCAAAGCTTAAAAACCTTCAGTAGGGTCAGCAGCTATATACTTACATCCAGTGCATAATTGTGATGAATGGAGCTTGAAGATGACAAATTCCACTTAGTTGACTGTATCTTTCCCTAAACGTTTCTAGTTATCTTCTAACATTAATAAGAAGAAGGTGTTGAGGAAAAAGTTGTGTTTTTCTTTCATTGTCAACAATACTAAGCAACCATTTTTTAAGCATCTCTCTGTATTTTCATTGTTATTAGGGAACATGCTTAGAGCTTCTTATGTTTCTTTTAGATGAGTGTTTTCCAAAAAAAAAGCTATCGTTAGAAATTAATTCTGTATTAATTGTTCATAAGAGAATAAAGCAAATTCAGAAAAATTCTAATAGAAGTCATATAAGCAGACAGTACTGTACACTTTACTGGATAATGGTTGAGTGAAGAGGATGCAACTGTAGGAAAACGGATACTGCTGTAATGGTGCACACCAGCAGAAGCAGGTTCCCATCTCTTCCTATAACACATCTCATCAAGCCTTAGGGGAAAGCATGTGAAACATGTGAGGACAGTTATACAGTTACTTGTCCATAAAATGTTCTGGGTTTTTTTTTGGTTTGTTTGGTTTTTTTTGTTTTTTTTTTACTTTAACTGTTTCAATTAAAACTAAAACCCCTCAAGCTTAGAGGTACAGCTAATCAGGAAATGGAATCTTCAGATTGTTGCATTTTGAAAAGAAGTTCTGATCTTGAATTCTTCTTTACGTACTTAATCTCCTAAAATATCCTGTAAATGAAAATTCTGGATTGAAGACAGTTGAACCATTTTCATATGAAAAAGTTTTTCAATTATAGCAAAGCAATATACTTAGGGAATGTTTTGGACCACATGCACCTGTAATAGCCATTGCCTTATATGAAAGGTTAATATTTCATCCTGTATTGAAATAAACATTTTTCTACACAATGCTTACTTTGCAAATAAGGGCAGGTTTTTTTTTATTAAAGACAGCCTACTTGATCAATTTTTCAAGTATGCCTCCTAAGCATAGGACCGAGGTAGGAGATGCAGACCACCTCAACATGATTATTTTTAATAATAACCTGCATATTCTTATCTACAGAACACCCTTAAACTTTTTGTGTTACCATTTTATGACAACAACTATGAGGGATTTACTGTGCTTACTAATCCTTCTGATATAGAAAAGCTAAAATAATACACATTCTGTCCAACTAAATGTTTATTAATTATTTAGTCGTTAATGTAATAATTAAATTCAAGGGACTTAATAGTAAGTACTAGTAAATTATAAGTACTAACAAGGACTGGTAGGAAGAAGAGTGAGAAACATATTTTGTGCTTGTTTTATAGATCTGAAAACACTCTCCTTCCCTACACAAACTCACAGATGAGGTTTATGGCACTGCTCTCAGCAGGAGTTCCCCAGTTCCAAGGTTCACTGTGGGTTTTACTCCAGGCAAAGTCAGACAAAGTCTGAGAAGTCAGCATAATTAAACAAAGTTTTCCTAGGGTCAGGTCATCCAGATGATCCTAAATGCAGAGCAAATGCTTTCCTGTGTATTTGACACCCTAGAAAGACTTTTTAAAAATTTATTATTATTTTTTTTAATCTAGGAGGGATCCTAGCAGTGTAGTACTTAATCCAGATGAAGCAGCCCTCTTTTAACATCAGTCATGCTGGTCAAAGTGGTAGTTCTGATAGAGGTATTTCATGGCCTTGTTTTACTGAGATCAGTCTATAACATGATCACAAAGACTTATTACAAATTGAAGAACTATGCTCACATGCTTGAGAGCCCACATCTATCTAAACCAGTCTAGATGCAGACTGGCTAGTACACACATACTAAATCTGGCATCTGTGAGCCCAGCATGTGCTCCGATATGTTTAGTGCTGCTCCACGAGCAATACGAGTTGTAAAGACTTTAAGAGAGCGCAGGCAAACTGCCTAAAGAGCTTTCTGCCTGTCTTAGCCTCGTGCGACTGGCAATGCATTTTACACATTAATGGAGGATTCTTGAGGTCATCAATGCATCTTGGAGATGGAGAACGTGTTAATTGGGAATTGCTTGGAATGATATAGTGCAGGGGGGTCTAGTGGGACTTCCACACTTTTAAATAATCTCATCACACACACTTCCGAAGGAAGTGCTAATTAAAAGTATAAAGGAGCATATGTGGTATTTGTGAAGCTGTTATCCAAACTTGGATTGCTGCATCTGTTATGCACTGCAATTAGTCATAGTTTAATGAGAAAATAAGATGTCAGAGTTCTGCATTTCTGAAACTACCACCCCCTCCCCCCTAAAAACAGTCACAGCACACCTGTAATGGAGTAGTGGAAAAAGTATTTTTTGTTTCAGCAGGTGTATAACCTACATGAAGACTTTGCTTTTGCAGTTTTGCTTTGATCCAGATACATAATTGAACTACTTTTCAAGCTTTTAAAACTGGCAGTGACAATAGAGTTTTTGGTGTGGAACAGCGTGGAATATGGGTTCAGGTGTTATATATAGATGTTCTTTGCATGGCCTACGTTAATATGTCCCTTCACATGACATACTGCCACAGGTACCTATCTTACCAGAATCTTTTTTTAATTGTAAAATTGAAGAAAAAATATGAAAGTGCATCTTGCAAATGCAGTGTCATAGTAATTGATCCTGCTGGGGTAAAGAGTTAATTCACAGAAAATTTTCTAGATTTAGCAAAAAAAAAATTCTCCTTTGAAATGGCCTTATCTTTCCTAAAATGCTCTATATGCCCATAACTTCAGCATATCTGTTTTATTAAATGCTAGCTAATAGCTATTACTTTGGCTTCACAGTGTAGTGAGGGTTGTAGGCTTTTTATTTTTTGTTTCCCCTGCCCCAGTATATGTAGGATTGAAATAAGTTAATAAAAAATGTGAAGTTAATTATCACAGCTACAATGACAAATTTTATTGTCAGGCTTCATTCAAACTAAGATTCCATCTGTAACATTTCACACTGCTGCTATCTCTAGTTCAGAGCTGTGATTAGACATTAGATCAATAAAGGACTCTTGGCCATAAGCAGTATGCAGTTCCTTCTTTTTCAGTGTTACAAAAAATTATTACAAGAAGTTATTAAAAAAGAATAAGATTATTAGAGGAAAAATACTCTTAATATTAGGAAAAAATAGAATGAAGTAGGTCGTAGTTCAGCCCGGATCGGGACCAGACTACACAGTCTCTCTCTCACTCCCCCCACCCTCCGAGAGAACAGGGGGAGATAATAGAAGAAAAACGGCTCGAGGTTTGAGATAAGGACAGGGAGAAATCCTTAAAGTTACCGTCACGGGCAAAAACAGACTCGACTTGGGAAAACTATTCATTTATTACTAAATTACTATTGCTACTAAAACTAGCAGGATAATGAGACAGAGAACAAGATAACCTCCTCCCCACCCCTCCCTCTTCCCGAGCTTAACATTATCTCTACTACCTTCCCGCCCCGAGCGGCACAGGGGGGAAGAGGGAATGGGGGTTGCGGTCAGTTCATTATGCGATGTTGTATACCGCTGCTTCATAATTGGGGGAAGAACTCCTCACATTCCTCCCCTGCTCTAGTGTGGGGTCCCACCCATATGCCACAGTCCTTCACGAAACTGCTCCGGCGTAGGTCATCTCTTCCACGGAGTGTAGTCTCTCCAGAACGGCTGCCCCAGTGGGCCCTCCACAAGCCACAGCCGCCTTCAGGCATCATCCACCTCCCCCGGTGTGGGGTCCTTCACAGTCTCCAAGTGGATCTCTGCTCCTCCGTGGACCTCCACGGGCTGCAGGGGGACAACCCGCTCCACCATGGTCATCACCACAGGCTGCAGGGGAATCTTGGCCAGGAGCCGCA
>JAAGAY010000142.1:0-65184 GCA_011801015.1 Ardeotis arabs | reverse complement strand
CTTAAATACGTTATCGCAGAGGCGTTATCACGGAACATTCTGCTACCAATTGGCTCGGCCTTGGCCAGCAGCAGGTCCGCCCTAGGCCCGGCCGAGTCCACTAAACAAAGGGGAGCGACTTCTAGCAGTTTCCTACAGAAGCTTCCACCTTAGGCCCCCCCTCACTAAACAAAACCACAACAAGTATAGAGTATTTTTCTATATTGGTTTTGTGACATGTGATGCTTTTTAGAACTCAAACGATAACTTATGGTGGTGCAATGGTTTTTAGCATCATTCAGAATCAGTGCTCTCCACTAATCTATCCGCTGAAGTCACAGTAGTAGAAAGGGAGAGAAAAGCAGCAGTGGTACAGCATTTTCTTAACAGTTGTTTTACAGTTTTGAAATATGAAAGGACAACACACTTTGAAAGAAGGAAAAACGTTTTGAAGCTCTGTGATTTATAATAACCTACCTTAGTGATGCTGATTTTTTAAAATTTTAATTGTTTAGTTATTCTATACTTACTGTGGGTTTGACAGCATTTCCTGGTGCTTATTTTTGCTTGTTGGATCCTCTCTTTCTGCATAATCCTCTCTTTCTTTTCTGAAATATTTTTCTTCCTAAGTAAGGGAGACAGACAATTCTATCACAGATGGGGATCCAGGCCTCAAGGAAAACAGGTGACCTCCCCAGAAAGTGCCTGAATTTTCTATATCTCAGTATGTTTCATTACTAGGCAGTCTCCCAGTTCATAGTGTATAAAATGTATTGTAGAACTCCTAAATATATAGATGGGAAAGTACTTATATTATCTTGTTTTTATTAATGTAGGATTTAGCACTAAATATACCAGATATTATTTTCTGTTTCAACGGTTATTGGAGACTTAGAGGATGCTGTTCATAAATAGTGTTTCAGAGCGCTATACTCATAATTAGAGCTGGGTGAATTTTTCATCCCAAACAATACTCATGATGAATTTATGCTCCCCGTTTCCTACAAGACCACTAGTAATTATTATGCTTATTGAATAGGACAGTATGTTGCTTCCCAAGGGCTCTTTGTTTCTGTGTTACAAGAAGGTGCACCTTGTAACTTCTCCATCCTGAGTCTTTTGTTTTCCCTCAGGGATGACGTGGGATGTTGTTCCCTCAGGAGCAGAACTGAGGTCTTACTCCAGATTATTTGCCTGGTAGCTCTGGCTGGCCAGCTTCAGTGAAGGAGAGGTTTCTGAAGGTGTGGCCTTTCCCTGCAGGCAGATATCTTCTGTCAGAGTGGTTCACAACCAATCACTTTGTCATTCATACACTTTGGTAGTTATATGGTGCTATTTTGATCTGGGTCAGCTCGACTTCATGAATATTATTAATTGTGATCTTAGCACCTCCTTTTGAGGTAGGCAAAGCTTTTTTTTGGCTCTGGCTGCCAGAGTGTTTGTAAACCTACCTGAGCTGATGTGACCTAAGATGGAGGTGTTAATGTGGCCTGGCAGCTTTCCTGTTGTGTCCCACAGGGTGAGTAATTGTGGCTTTCTGTGGATTATCTGGCTTGTGCACTTATTTGGGTGCTGGGTATGTGTTGTGGTTTACACCCAGAAGGCAGCTCAATACCATTCAGCCGCTCTCTCCCACTCAGCTGGATGGGGGAGAGAATCGGAGAGGTAAAAGTGAGAAAACATGCGAGTTGAGATCAAGGCAGTTGAATAGGTAAAGCAAAAGCTGGACATGCAAGCAAAGCAAAATAAGGAATTCATTCAATGCTTCCCATCGGCAGGCAGGTGTTCAGCCATCCTCAGGAGAGGAGGAGTCCATCATGCCTAATGGTGACTTGGGATGACAAACACCTTAACTCTGAACTTCCTCCCTTCCCCCTTCTTCCTCTAGCTTTTCTTGCTGAGCATGATGCCATATGGTCTGGGATATCCCTCTGGTCAGTTGGGGTCATCTGTCTTGGCTGTGTCCCCTCACAGCTCCAGGCACCCACAGAGTGCTTTCTGGCAGTGCAAGGTGAGGAACAGAAAAGGCCTTGGTGCTGCATAAGCAATAACCAAAAAACCTCTCTGTTATCAACACTGTTTTAATCACAAATCCAAAACATAGCCCCATATGAGCTACTATGAAGAGAATTAACTCTATCTCAGCCAAAATCAGTACAGCATGTTACCTACTGCATAGGTAATTAATCACCTGCCTAAGTCTTTGAGCCACCACTTATTTCCGTGACTGCATGGGACAAGGGCTGGTGCCAGAAGCAGCCTTGCTTCTAAAACCTCAAGATGCTGTTGCCTTTTTTGATGGTCCCCAGTGCAGTCCTTGACCAGCCAGGTGGGACTCCTGCTGCTGCTGCAGGGCTCCAGCAGCATCTGTGATATTAATGGAAAACACTCTTCTCTAGTTCTTTTTTCGCTTAGTAATGCTCATTTCTAACACTGTGGGGTTACTCGTTTAAGTAATTTAACATTGTCTTTCCTCCTTTTTGGAAAGGCAGGTATTTTAAATGGGAGAATATTGTTGGAATTTATTCTACGGTGGCAGCAAGAAACGTACTCTTGTGCTTGAAATATGAATCTCGAACTCTGTCTGAGATTTGAGGAAAATGAGTTTTCCTTAGGAAAGATAAAACATTCCTAGCTTTTGTCTTTGTAGACATACCAAAAATATTGCAAAGAAAACAGAAATAACCAAGTCTTTATGAAAATTATTATATTGTAGGCATGGAGACTGTATTAACGTGATTTGTGAATATATTTTTCTGGCATCTATCTTCAGAGAATGTCACAAAATAGGTCCAAAATAGTTTTAGGTGCTAATACAATGATGATTATTCTCTAAAGATTCTTTTTTTTTTTTTAATTCCTACTTTTAAATACGTTTGTGTAAAAAAACATGTAAGTCTGGGGACTTGTACATATTTCCTAATCATCCATTTCTTGTATCCAGACTTTCAAATGCCACCAACAATCAAGGAAGTTTGATGGTTTCATTTCTGTATAAATTTTGCTTTATTCAAACAGATAATTTTTTTGTAGCAATTATTTTCTATTGAATTTAAAGGTCTGGGTTTTGTTTGACTGGTTTTTGTTTCATTTTGCTTTTTTTTGTTTTTTCATCATTGCTTGATCAAAGATGTTAAATGAAGGGTAAACCAGTCTTTAATATAAGAAATAAATAAAAAGGCAAATTTATCTGGTTGTTTACAGGACTGCTATACTCCTGGTATTTTGAATAAGATTGATGAAATGAATACAGATTGTCAGCAAAGAAGGCAAAATTACTCTGTGCTTAAAATTTGTTCTCTAAGGAGTGGAATCCATTTCATACCATCAGAAAGATAAGATTACTTATCACCCATATGATGTACAAAATTCATATTGTCCCAGAAGGTTTATGTACCATATAAGATTTACTTAATAATAAAGATAATTCTTAATAACAAAGATTTTATAACCTGCCTGTTGTAAACCGTATCATCTCTGGAGATGTTGCCCGATGAATGTAGAGTATAGTCACCCAGAGACTAGATAAATTTTGTACCTGAAGATAATTGCACCTCTGTCTGCGGTGTTTATGTTTATTGTAATGCCATGTCTGCATTCTCTAACCAGATCTGTACTTATGGGTACCATTTCTTGCAAGAACTACACATAACCAGGAAGACAATGGGAAGGGATGGCAGGAATTCTGTGGAATAAAATTTTTCCCTTTGCAGAAGATCAAGTGATTTTCAAAAACATGAAAGATTATGGAAAAAAAGGTTTTCTATGAGTTTCAGTGGAAGATTTCATGATGAGTTACAAGGGGGTATTTGGCTAGCTTGCTGCAAAAGACTGTAGGTTCTATTCACCATGTTCATCACAAAAAGTTAAAGCTTCAGCATTATGAAATCAAGGTTTCTTCCTTGTTTTATTTTAATGGAGATGATGCTGAGCTGCAATACAGGAGACTTGAATTTTACTCCTGGCTTCTTCCCCTGACCTACCACTGAGAGATCTTATGTGACCTCTTTCTTCACTTTACTAGTTCTTGTTTAATTAATATCCGGAAAAATTACGTCTCCTACTACATTTAATAGAATACCATCAAACAAAAAGATTCTGATTTTAGCAGATGCCTCTACACATTGCTTTAATATAAACAATAAAGAAAATAATGATAATCCCCAAATCACAAAGTTATCCATCCTCTGGTTCACAACGACTCTGAGGAGCCTGCGTTCCCTCAAGGGTTTGGTAAAACTGTGGAGACTGACACAAAGCAGGTAATCTGTGGGAAGGATGGGAAGAAAATAACACAATGAAGGCAGAACTAAATAGTTTCATATCCCTGCAGGTATTTCAAATAAGGTAGAATATTTCAGCAAATAAGCCTCTCTGGCCACATTAGTGCTAAAACTCCTGCAATAGGTACAGGACAATATGTCTCTACTTATGTCATTCGCTGGTCGGGTAGAGAGTGGGTTTTTTTTGTTATTCTGTGTGATGCCTCAGTGTCTCTACCTGCACTCTGGGAAGTTAACAAAATCGCTTATGTGTCGGAATGCAAGTAAAATCACCTGTCTTCTGAACTCCTTGTCTTTTCTTCAGATGTCCTTTCTCTCCTTCATCCTATCTCCTTCTTCTGCCTTAAGATAAAATCCTCTCAAGTGGTAAGGAACCTATATTTCCTTTGAAATTAAAGATTTTCCTTGGTTCTTTCTCTCTTGTTAAACTATTTCAAATAAATATTTTATCTGGAATCAGGAGTAAGAAATTGGGAGGGTATGACCTAGTTTGCTTCTCATTCTGAGACATTTTCAGGAATTCTTAAGAGGTTTTCCTGAAACGTCCTTTCCAATATTCTTCTTTCCTTCCCAGGATCTCTTTGTTTTTAATATTCATGAAGAAGCTGGAGCTGGCCTGAGATGTAGATATGTCACTTCATTCCATAAAGCAATATGAACTCAGTGTGAGGAAGTGTATACGCTCAGAAAGCCGAAGTGGAGTATGTGTGTGGGAGAGTTTAACGAGTGTTTAAAACACAGCAAAAGCTTGCTTTTCTAGGAAGACAAAAAATTAGATATTGTGAAGTAGGACACTTAAAGTTCAGATTTTTTCCTGTAGTTTCACCTTATACCACAGAGATTGTTGTAGCTATAGACAAGAGCAGTCTTTGAACCAGGGTATCCTATATAAAACTGGCACTTTTTCTCTTGGAGACAGTATTCTGTTTAAACCTATGCATGTGTTTAATTGCAGTGCATATAGCAAAGGTTTTCTTATGTTTTCTGCTGCCCCCCTACCCTCTTGGAATCTTACTGAAATAGAATAATAGAATAGTTTGGGTTAGAAAGGACCCTTAAAGGTCATCCAGTCCAATCCCCCTGCAAGGAGCAGGGACATCTCCACCCAGAGCAGGTTGCTCAGAGCTCCCTCCAACCTGGCTTTGAACATTTCCAGGGATGGGGCATCCACCACCTCTCTGGGCAACCTGTTCTAGTGTTCTACAACTGTCATTGTAAAAAAATTTTTCCTCATATCTAATCTGAATCTACCTCCCTCTATTTTGAAACCAATTCTTATTTTTTTCTTAAGTGGAAATCGAAGTTTGAAACAAAGTTTGTAAGAATATATTTACCATTTTAACTAAGGTCTTGTTACTTCAACCATCTTTTAAAGCCAGGCATCCACTTTAGAGTATACCCTTATCCACAGGAAGATTTTACTGGTCTGGGGACCGAGGTTTCATTTGTTTTTCACAGGGTTTTTATTTCTTTAGGATCCAAATCTTAAAGTATTGAAGTTATCTATGAAATATATATATATATTTTTTTAAATGGAACGGTGGTACCATTTACAAATGTTATGATCATCATCACCTAAATGGCTTTTTATTTCATTCAAGTTTATTAAAATCTTAAGGATGGTATAATAAATTGCCTTATCTGAATCTAAGCCACAAGTTATAAAAGGAGTGAGAGATCTAAACTTCTTAAAGTAGTTTGCTTTACCTTTCATGGTAACAAGTACAATAACAGTTAAGAGACAGTGACATTTTCAAGTTTGACTGATGACCTACACCTTTTTTTTTTTTTCTAAAGAGTAGTTCCTTTATTAAAGACCCAAAATGTCATAGGTCTCTTTTTCTCTTCTTCCCCTTCTTTCTTGCCTTTATCTCTTACAAAGCTCATTCTTCCTCCAGTCCTTGTGCTTTCTTCTCCAGCCCTCTATCTCTTTCTGCACCTATAGTCTTTTATCCTTTGCAATGGCCAGGTCTGCTTTGACCCCGACCAGTTCCTGGAGGATGACGATGCTGTCCCTCCTCAGAGTAACGCCCAGCTTTACTTGTTCATATCAGCTGCACATAGGGAGTCTCGTTGCTAAAAAGCAGGTTTTCTACCTCCTGAGCAGCAAGTGGCTTTATCCCACCCTCTGGAGAAGAGTTGTGCACCCACAGCTGCCTGCTGGGTATGGGAAAAAGGGAGAGTCACTTGTGGCTGGCAGAGGACTCCCCTTGCAGGGAGGGGTTTGCCTGGGAAAAATTTTCCGGGAAGATCCTGGGAGTTCAGTAGGCCTACTGGCATCTGCATAGCAGCTTCGCAAAGGTAGTTCTTGTAGCTGCTGTTAAATTATAGGGAAGCATTTTTGATAAAAGGAGAATGCTTGGGAGTTTAGTCTTAAATATAGGTCTCTCCTCTGGAGAAGACATTATAGTTTTTGTAACAAGAGTCCGAACAGAGACAAAATACGAGCTCTGAAGGCAGAATTTCTCACAAAATGTTTCTTACTTCTTTTTTTTCTTGAATGCATGTGACAGAACAAAACCCTAATGGCTCTATATGACTTGGATCTGAGAAAAGCTAGATTTCACCTTAGCAGAAGGAAGCCAATATTTCTGATAAAATGTACAATTTGTATTTCTCTTGACTTTTCTTCTTCACAAGAACAATAATGAAAAGAACGTATCTATTTGCTAACGTAAGAGTGTAGCATTGTAAATAATTAGTTTAGCATTGCCTTGGGAAGTCTGCTTTAAAATGCAAGAAAGAGGGACACGATGTGAGGATCTTGTTCCTCTCCTAAAGGTTCCCCACTGTTCGGTGTTTCACTAGAGAAAACTTGTTTCCTGCAGGCCAGGTACTCACATCAAAAATGAGCTGTGCTGACAAACAGAAAATCTCTCTGAGGAGTGACAAGCTCTGTTTGAAGCCAGCAGCATTTTGTTTTGTTTTGTTTTCCTTTTAAACACAAGTCTTGAAATTTATGGTATTGCTGAGGGAAATCTGAAGGACAACATACATGTTAATCCACAGTCTCTGCCAGACTGTCACTGGTACAAGGCACTATGGAAAGGTGTGTATGACAGTTATCAACATTTAGTTTGTGGCTGAGACTGTTCTTCAATGCATGCTTAATAAATGCAAGTTTTTATTAGCAGGGAGATTTCTGAGCCTTTCACAGTTGAAGCACTGTTGAAATTGGCAGCTTCTGATCACTGATGTTTAGTAAAACCATTTTATTTTTTAACTTAATCATTCTCTGGATCCTGATTGATTTTTATATTGTGCTTTGCTGCCTGAACATGGAGTCCGTCTTCCCAGATGAAAACCTGATACCTTTTCTTCATGGAGCTTTGGACACATGATGACATTTGAAAAGAAAACGTTATTTTGTGTCTGCTGAAGGTGTGATGAGATGTGCTGGCCTGACAGGTCTGGGAACTGGCATACAATCAGAGAAATTCCTGTTAAACTGTAGCGTAAGGGTTGATTAATTCAGTAATCTCATGGATACTATTTGTTGCAAATGTCATCTTGATTTGGGTTGGTTTTCCTGTAGAGTAAGAGCAAGGGTGTTTTCAGAGACTGAGTTATTTTACAGGGAAGTGTCCTGTGTAAATGAAACCAGAAGCTATCAGACCTTTCACATGCTCCTCTCTAGAAATGAAATGGGATGTGATTATTCTGCGCGTGTTTCTTCCTGTGACTTATAAATGGCAATCAATTACAAAATTTTTCAAAGTGAAGGACTCACACAACATACGATGCAATAGTGTCTCTCCCTATATATGAATTACTGAGTGCTTGGTTCTAGAAGCAATAAAGCAAGGTTTGTTTGAATTGCAAAAACACAAGCTGAAAGGTGCTGACTTTGGTATGAGCTAGATAGGAGGAGTTAAACAGAAAAAGTTCAACTTCATCTCACATAGTTTGCAATGTCTGCACTACCCTCAATAACCTTGCTAGCATGATTTTTTTTTACCTTCGGTCTGTAAAGGTAATGTCTGCCTTAACGATACATAAAAAAACCACTAGCAATTTCCTTCACTACATTTTCAAAAGGTTATTTTCTTACAAACTTTTGTCTGTGTTTTCTTGAGATACTTGACTTGTTGTGTTCTTGCAAGATGGTTAACTGATTATTTTTTTGTTTGTTTCAGCTTATATGAGTCATCTTTTCCTCCTTCATAGTGTGGTAGCTGTTTCCACATTTCTTCTCATGCCTTGATACAGAGGAGGAAACACGGTGGCTCTGCAGCCTGGGCAAGCTATCAGTCAGTTGGACAAATGTCCATTGGCTCAGCAGAGGTCTCTTAAGAGCTATGTAGGCTGATAGCATTCAGCTTGAGAAGCAGTAATAGCTCCCTTTCTGAACCTGAGATTAGAAGAAATGTGTGTGTGTATAGTACAGTGTGTGTATATAATATATGTGCATATAAAAGCCTATGTATATGTAAACAGAACAAAAAAGACACTTGGGAAGTGCTTAAAGGTTAAATGCAGACAAACTCTCTCCCTGCAACAGACAGGGACCCTTGTGCCACGCCCTGGAAAGGGTCACCCCCGGCTTCTCGGGCCTGGAGCAGCAACTCAGCCTTCGGCCTCAGGTGGCCACTCTGCCCCGTGGCCCCAGGTGAGAACCCAGCAGTCTGCCCTGGGCCCTTCCTGGCCCACGGAGGTGGCCTGCCCATCCTGATGTTTTGTACACTTTGGAAGTAGCCAGAGAGTTGATAAGCAGAAGTTTGTGGAGATAGTTTCATCTATGCAGTTAGCTCGTTTTTAAGATCTCAAAGGATCAAAACCCAAAATAAATGCGTATCTTAATCTATTCTCAGAAACCTACAATATTGTGTCTTTTATAACAATCTGGTGCTTGAAGTACCCAGCTGGCTCTTCTAAATTCAGCTTCTGCCTTGCCGGTCAACTGTCTTACAGAAATACAGCACTTGAGACGAGCCAGACTGAGCAGAGTAATATATATATATATTTATTATTACAGCATAAGATGTGAACTTTTCAGTGTTGGTAGGCTTTTGTGTCTGATTTTTTCTGAAGTCCAAGCAGAGCTATATTTTACAAACATCATATAAGTTCACTAGACATTATAGAATATAAACATGTAAAGAGTGGGCTGGTGGAACCCTCTTCTTCCAGCCATAACATTAGGCCTTGTCTACATCAGGAGAAAGAGGAAAAGTGAGGAGGAGATGATCAGGAGCAGATAACAGCTGGGTAAATGTTATGCTTATCTTGACCTTGGATTTACATTTAGGAATAGTATTAATAGCCAGGGAAGTTAACACCTATCACTTTGAATATTAAAAAGTAAATAAAATGTTAAAAGACTGAAAAAGTTCACTATTTTTGTTTTATTCTGTGCTAATAACATAAACATCCTATTTGTTTAATCCTGGTCCTTGTAGCTTTTACTTTTACTTTTTTATCCATAAAATATCAGTATTTTACCTCAATTTTGCTTTTAACATTACTCACTGTTATAGCTTTATTCCGCTGAGCACTGAATATAAGAGATTAGGAGAAAAAAAAAAAAATGAAAGAAGCAGGAGAGGAAGCATCTCCTATCCGAAACAGCCACAGTGAATACAGGAGATGGTGCTTTGAGTAGTTGCTCATTTCATTGGGGAAGGGAAGGTAGTGAAGGTAGCTAGGAATATATTTTTTCTTTTATGGGATGGTTGACAAAAAGAAATGGAGGTAGAGGTACTGAGTCTAGTTATGCTCGTTTATAAATCAGTCGCTTGCATCAAACTCGATTGCAGCACATTAAAACAAAGCGGAAACAAAAGCCACTGAATTTGCTATGTCACGGCAGGAGAACAGAAGGAAGTCACCTCACAGAAAGCATAATCTGGGTCTCTCCTGGTGGATGGTGTAATCGGAAACCTTTTTCTCATTCAAACAGATTAGCAGAATGATATGTTATCTAGCCTGACAGACCACTCAGGTTTTTAGGAGATACCATACTGCTACTGTCCCAGAACAATTTTTATGGTGGAGTGGGTGTAAGGGAGAAAGATGCTTCCGTATAAAGCCAGACCAGCAAAAGACTCTCGCAGCAGCAATCACAGGATGCCAACACTAGTCCACTAGTGCTTCTGTGCACCTGAAGCTTCCGTGTGCATACCTAGACTCTGGTCTATTCCTTACCAGCCTTGAGTAAATTGACACTAAGGTTTCATACAGAGCGTAAGTAATCCTCAGCTACTTTATTCCCCTTCATTTTCACAGATGCTAGAGGTTTTATTGCTTAGATTGAAGAAATTGCTTACAAGAGGGATCTGAAGGTGCTTCACTGCACGGTGGATTCAGTTTCCCAGGGAGAGCCACAAGTGGCAATACAACTTGCAGAAGATCTAAATTGCATCTTCCGTATTCGTGGTGGCGTATTGACTTTTGGAGTCCACCTCTCACTGGAACTTGTTCTGAATAACTTGCTAAATGTCATTAAAAATCAGCAACTTTTTACTTATTTATTTTGTTCGTGTCAAAATATCAAAAATAGCTGGGAGAAACGGTCTACTATAGCAAGAAAATTGTAAATTTCTATTCTGTTTCATTTATTTGGGTGTATTCAAAACAAACCCCAACTTTTCATGCACATCCTGTGTACTTTTTATTATATAAAGATGTATGCATACATTAACAGTATGTACACGCGTACTGCTAATCTATCCCTGTGTATTAAAAATATTTTAATGTTCTCTTTAAAAAAGTTTCTTAAACATCTGCCACAGCTGTACTTTAATATCACATAGTATTTGCCAAATTGGTTAAATGATGAATTTATTCATAACTTTTAGTTCAAGCCTGTTTATCAACTGAATTGCGTTTGGACTAATTAAATAATGATCACCACCAGCAATGTACCCAGCATGAGATTCATTGGTTCTTCTTTAACCGCTTGCTTCTAGGTTTTTTTTAAAAGTGTAGAAAAGTAGTATTTCACATGGAGCCAATTTGATGTTTCTAGAAGAGTAGCCTTTTGTGAGGTGTTTTGATTACACAGCAGACCAGCCTCTATATAGAACTATTTGGCTAAGTAGAGCTTCTTAACTCTGAACAGGGTAAAAAAACTACAAAATGACTACTCAAGTGAGTATAACAAGAACAAGGATGGTAGTCTTAACAAGCCCTGGAAGACAGACTGTTAACTGAAATTCCCACATCAGTGCCACACAACTTCAGCATCACTGAGGTTCTGTGCAAGCCCTGTCCTGAAAAGGTACTTGTGGGGGTTTTTTGTTTGTTTAAAAATTATATAAATATTACACAGTTCTCATGCTGCTGCTGAATTTGTGCAGAGGTATACTTTCCCTCTAATAAGTGTTACTTTTTTAGATTGATAAAATAAGTGGCAGCTGTGGGATTGCACAAGGGACACTTTCTCCTACTACACCATGTATTTATGCATGTTTCTTTGTGGGCTTATGGCAGTTCCTGCTATCAACTTCAATTTCATACCAGTTAGAGGCATACATGGTGTCTGTTTCGTGATTCACAGGTTTCTAAGTATCCTCCTCAGAAATCTTAAATTGATGTATCTGATCTTTGTTTTTCGTTTTATAAAAGCATCTCTCCCTTGCTAGAGGGTATGTATTTAAGATGTCAGAATGGGTCAGTACGTTCAGAGGAAGGGATATAGGGCTATCTAAATTTTTTTTTTTCTTTTCCAAATATTTTAATCATGCTGGTATGGACAGTGGGTGAAAAGAGCATTGGTTTGAATGATTTTTTGGAATGTAATTTGAATTCTTCTTTGGACTTAAATTTTTAGTTCATTAACTCAAAAAAGGAAATCTAAGAAAATATAACTACCTATTTCCAAATTATTGTAGAGGCTGAAGAGATCTAGAGACATGACAACTAGTCATTTTATTCTGTAATAGTGCTAAAAGACAACAGGAGGAGTTCTGGAGAAAGATTGTCTAAACTTTTAAAAATATAAGTAGCTAGTATATTTGATTGCATATGTGTAATTTCAGCCATTGACAATCAAAATATATGCATTCACTTTAATACAACTTAAAAAAATAATAGTAATTCTACCTCCATGAGCTCTCTGCTGCATTTTCTTGTTGAGGTTCAAAATAGAAGAAAAACACATACTTCTAGCTTTGCAGTATTTTAGAAAAAATCAAGCAAATGAAATAAATTTTTAAAAAACCAACAACTCCCAAAAACCCCCAATTAACAATTGTTAATTCAACATTCAATTAATATTCCTGGATATTAAAAGTGACCATACTGGCTCCGAAAAATAGTCCTTCTGATCCAGCATCCTGTTTCTGACAGGTGAAAAACAGATGCCGAGGGAAGAATGTAAGAATGTACTGGTCAGTCAGCAATGTTTCCTTTGTATAGTCACCCAGCCTTTGGCAATGTGCACCTGAGAACCCCTGATGATTTTTTCCAACATATTTGTCTCACTGCTAACTGAATTAATTACAGTTTTCAGTACCTGAACCATCCTGTGTTCCAGAGCTGACCTCTGTATTGTGTACAGTGTTACCTCTTTTGGTTTGTTCTCGAGTCTTTACCTGTTCCCTTGATTGGGTGCCTAGCTGGTTCACACTCAAAACCAACCCATGGTTAAATAATCTCTAAATTCCCAAAGTCCACAAAAGGATCTTTCAAAGTTCCTTGAAGTTTTATTATAATATTATGACAAAATTATGTATTCTCTACTAAAACTATGTATTTCCTATCATTACTGGAGTACTGCTATGTATGGAGAAGAGCTCAGAGCCCTGTCATTGAACCTCATCAGCCTGATTTTTTGGTAAAACTCCCCCCATCTGCTTTATGGCAGTATATATATAAATGTATGTATTCATATGTATGTTTATTTTTGTTAATGTATTGTAAAAAAGCAAAATATCACATCTTTTAGTTGCATTATTATTTCTTTGCAACAACAATATTAATTTTGCTTCCTTGCACTGCTGTAATATTTTTTTCTCCTTTCTTCTGGGACTCGGTTTTCTGTCTCTCAAAATATTCAGAATAGAAAGGAGGGAGAAGAACCCGAGAGTTAGTGAGGTGAAGGATGAACCTTCAGAAAATTAATTTCCTTTTCCATTTAATCTTTTATCCTGTGTGAAGAATGTCATTGTTGCACAGTAAAGCAAGATTTGGGTTACAAATTGCTTTTTATTTTGCAGATTTCTGCAGTAAGATAATTCTTACTGCCAGTATCCCTCATGCAGGATGACTGCTGTAAAATTTGACTTTGCAAGCGGTGTAGGCATTAAAAAACATCCTTAAGGGATTTTGTTTTGTTTTTTAAAGGTATATTGCTATTTGAACAAATTTCATCTGAGGCTGCCCCTTGGAAACTGAAGTTCAGGTTTTTATTTAGTTTCTTAGCTGTTTTCTTGGCTTTTTCCTTCCCTATCAGCAAAAATAGCCCCTCAAGATAAAAGCAGAATGTAAAAAAACTCCATTGGTATCCCTAATGTTATTTCCTGCTTATCTTTTAGATTAGCTTTTTTTGAAGAATTGGAAAAAGTGATAAAGCATAGCAGCAAAGAACTAAATATATGAGGAAAAGCCACATAGAGGAATCATATACGGAAAGGCTTACACAGCATTCTGACATGTACAGCTGTGGACCTATGATCAATAACAATCTATTTTCAAAGAATCTAACTGTCCTTTGAAGTTAACATCAGATCTTATTCCTCAATAGAATACCAAAAAGATAAAACAAAACCAGGAAATGGCCTCCCAGGTGCTGTTTTGATATCCCACTTGTGGGCGTCTCCTTGATAATATCATCCAAATTAGATAGGAACAACACAAATCTATATGAACTTGATAAATGCTGCAATTATGGATTGATTTCTTCAGCAGGCCTTTTACACATTGTTAATGGCTGTGGTTGAAAGAGGCTTACCTCACAATTTCTGGTCAACTGTAATTCATTCTCCAGTATTTCATTGGAGTTAATTGACTCTTGCCTGCAATTACTGTTCACATCCTTCTTTTACACCCCTGGTTTAATATGTGTCTTACAAGATCTAGTTACACAAGGTAGACAGTCTCAGAACTATAAATTCCTCCTTTACTTTGGTGCAGCTTTATGTACCTCATGTGTATATCCATAATTTGCTGAAAGTCTTGAAGTCTCATAGGGAGGCAGTTGCCTCTCTATGCAATATTTTGCAAAAGATGAATTCTGGGCTTGCTTAATGCAGTTCAGATATTGGAGCAGGAATCTGAGAAAGATGGGAATACTGCATTATTGTTCAGATGCATTTCACTGACTTTAGTATCCTGAAAATGTTCTGCATCTGACCTAAGCTAATAATTTGGAAGATGACAGTGAAGGTGCTTCTCATTCTTTTTCAGCAGTGGAGGGATCCTAAATGAACAGCTTTGATGAGACAGATCTCTCTTCAGACATTCTGTATAAGTCTTTTTCAGAAAAATATTGATGGGGAGGAATTGGAAGATAACTGGATATGAGGAAGTAGGAGAAAGAGGAGCAAACGTTTATGGTACAGTGTCTCTTCACTGGTTCTCTTTGTGCATCATTATGCTGAAGAAAGGCTTTCTATCAGCCTCATGTTTTAAACATCTCAGGTTCCTTGAAATGGAAGGCTTGCTCCTGGCCTCAAGTCAGAGGAAGGATTTGCTTTTCTGTGTGTGCAGAACTGGAAGTTTTTGGCTCCCTAGCAGAAAATGGAGAGTTGAGCGCCTCTCCACCATCTCTAACATATCTCTGTCAAAAGTGAAACTTGCAGAATTGTTCCAAAACACAACTCAGAATGGGAGTTCACCATCCAAAAGGGTTTCGCACAAGGATAATACATGTAACAACCTACATCCTCTTCACAAGTGAAACGTATTACCTTACAAAGGAAGCTAGGAGATTTTGAGTAAATGAGCCATGGAATTTTCTTACTCCCATTTAGTGCAGAGCTGGCCTTTTAAGAGCACAGGATATGGAGATTTTCAGTGCTTAAGAGTTCTCACCGGATTCTTGTCATTTCAAGGAACAATATAAAATGTGGTTGATCAATATTGTTGCATTTTGTAAGAGAATTACACAATGAGAAGTTTAGTGTATGTGTGCCTTTTAAGATCATTTGCTTCCTTGAAACAAAAACAAGATTGCAGATATATAAAATGTGACACACAGTAAGCATCTTTAAAAGGAATTTAAAAGGAAAAAGAAAATACCAAGAGTACAGAAGCATTTAGGAGCTTAGCTTCTGGGATACTAGAGAATAAAGAAACAAGTGAAACATTAGGAGCTCCAGAATTTGTGGGTCATTCTTTTTTTGCTTGATAGGATCCTTATGAAGAAAAGAATACCAAAGAAGTATGCAAGTGCAGCATTCAGTATTCTGTATGCAGTACTGTAACAACTGTAATTTCCATGACAGAAATTAATCAAAAGACTATGTCTGTAAAAAGTGGCAAAAAAAAAGCCATTCAGGATAGAGGAATTAGATGAAATTATAATGCACTTCATCTCACTAGTTGTTAAACCTTTGTACTTATAAACTCATTACCCTGCTCTGCAGCAAAAACTTCACAAAGCACAGCATAGATTTTGTGTCTTTTTGGCAGGGATTTCATCTGTTCAGACAGGGGATAGAAATGGGGATTTCTTCAGCATGCCTATAGGATCCTTCACCAAACAGAAATAACAAGAACAGAGTCAAGCTTTGATAAAAGTAAGAAATAGGTAAGTTTGGTTTATTACTAAATGTTTTGTTACAAGCTTGATAATTCATTAGCTTGAATACTGCTAAGTGAGAAAAGCATCATTAGTTCCAATACTTATGGTTTAAATTATCAAAACAGACATAAAGGAAACATTCATAATCTCTTTTCTAATTTACAAAGCAGGGTTTTGCCAAATAGATGTGATGGTGTTGTTTAAAATTTGGAAACTCTTAGTCTTGTATCGATACAGGACTGGAAATTTTGTGATCTATTCCCCCCAATTTTTTTTTTTTTTTGCACTTTCAGTGTATCTACCCTGTACAGTTGAGGTCAGAGTCTTTTAGGTGTGATTTTATTTGTATTGAGATTACATTTTTATGTGATGAGTCTGTATTTAGTACCTAATTAACAAAAGACTAAAGTACAACTCTGTCAAAAGTATTGTCCAGCTTTGATGTTTCTACAATGAAAGGATGTTTGGTAATATGTATTGATTTCCTTGGAGCAAACGTGCAATTGTCTGAAGTGATAATTCTTTATGAGGAAGCTACTGGGAAACTGCTTACTTCCTTTTCTGAGGTGTGGGTTCAGTACCATCCATCTTATAGCAGGGCTTGGAACAGCCAAGACTTGACGTTGTAATGCATTGACCCTTCATTCTTTTAGCGATTGCTGCAAACAAATTGCAGGAGGTCTGAGAGGTTTAGCTTGTTGCAGGTTAAAGATCAATGTTCAGTGAAGATACAAGGCAGGCAGACTAGCTCCTCCTTTATTCCCATTAGTTTTGGAAAAAGGTTGTCTGCAGGTGAATTGTTTGGCTTATGTGAGAATCTGTAACAAGCTGGAGCAGAATTCGATATTTAGCGAAGGGACATTTTGATAGTATGGAGGTCTGTCATGAGGGCAACTTTCCAGTCTTTTTCATTGTGAGATCAAGAGCTTTGCATAAATGTAATAGCAAATCACTTTCCAGTGGGCTTAATGAGGGAGAGAAGAGTTGAAAAGCAGTATTTTTGTGGAAATTATGCTCTTAAAAATGACATAAGGAAGAGAAGATTTTTAAGACAAACTGTCATAGTTCAGCCCCGATCGGAACCAGACTACGCAGTCTATCTCTCACTCCCCCCACCCTCCGAGAGAATAGGGGGAGATAATAGAAGAAAAACGGCTCGAGGTTTGAGATAAGGACAGGGAGAAATCCTTAAAATTACCGTCACGGGCAAAAACAGACTCGACTTGGGGAAAACTATTCATTTATAACTAAAATAATCACTAAACAAAACCACAACACAAACATAAGGAGTGGAGAACTAATTTGATAGATTAGGTTTTGGGTTTTTTTTAAGGTAATCAAAACCCACCTGAATTTGTTTCATTCAGTTTTGTCAGCAAGCGTTACTAGTGCTGTCTGCCACTTTTCCTACTGCCAGTACTCTCCACAGGTCCCATGGGGTGCATGTGTCTCAGGTTTGCATGAACTGCTGTGTTCTGCGACATGTTTTTTCTAGTGTGATGTGCAATTACCCCACAGTACAAGTTGCGCACTTCATCTACAAAAAGACCAAAAAACTCACAGCTCTGAGAGGAGAAACTTTAGCTTGTATCTGAAGTATATGAATTGAATTGAATTCTCTCTACTCTCTGCAGCTATGGTTCCCCTTTCCATCTTCACAGGTTTTCTTTTTTTTCCCCCTTACACAATACTTGCTCATTTTCAACCCCCTGGAAAGTTAAAAGCTTTATGTGCATTTATTTTCTAAAACAATAGCTCCAGCTCCTGCATATGTCCCCTTTTTGTCTCTGGTGTAATTTTTCTTACATTACTTTCTCATAAACCTTTTCAAGAATATCTTAATCAGTTTTTGTTTCTAGCTCAGTTTTAAAACTGATCCAGTATTTGTAGCTCGAGTGAAGCAAAGCACATATTTCCCCATAAACACTCTACAAATGCATTCCACTAATACTCAAAAAGTAGGAAATGAAGTTCCAGTTTTCTGCAGGTTTTTTTTAAGATTTATATTGAACAGAATTTGGTTCTCCAAGTGTAAATAATAGCCCTGTGTTTTGGGTGATTTTACTTTACAAAATTTTCTCTCTGTTCTAGCTATACAATTTAGAACACTTTACATGGAATTGCAAATTTAGAGGGGTTGTTTGTTTTGGTTTGATCTTCTACAGTTGCTTTTAATATCAGATAGGAAAAAAAAATGTGTCAGCCTTATGGACAGTTTGGGAAAAGAGAAGAAAAAGCTATATTTTCTAACTATTATAGTGATGAGAGTTTGGTGATACACAGTACAGTTAGCCAGAAGCAAGAATATTATTACCAGGAGAAACTGACAGAGAAAGGTAGAAATAAAAAGAGATGCTGGGATCTCAAGTAAATCATTCGGCTTGCCTCTAGGCCCCTGAAACAAACCCCAGTGTCGATTCTCAGACAGCACCCTGCAGTCAGTGAAACAAGTTTTGATCATTTGAGAAATACAGAGCAGTAATGGTGTTTCAGTTGCCTTGCAATCTGCCAAAAAGTTTCTCGCTTGGAGATTTACACTGAACAGACTTTGGTCCTCCAAGGATATCTCATAGGCCCATAGTACTGGTGGTTTTAGGTTACGATGATTTTCTTGTTTCTAGCTATCTTCTATGATACCTGTTATATTTAACTGTGGAGCTTGTTGGGTGGAGGATTCCATATATCTCAATGCACTCACTTTTTATCATCGTTGTCTGCCTGAACATCTCACAAATTTAGGTTATCACCTTCAGTTTATATAGGTTTAAGTGTAGATATGTCAATAAATAGTTTGGTAAGTAGCTGACATTGTCCATCCAAAAAATGCGTTCTTTTATAAATTGAGAAACTACTAACACTAGATGAGAGCACTGGGAAAACTGCTTTTATGGAAGCAATCAGTTACATAAATTTCTGGCAATCCAGCAGGGATCAAAATTGGAAGATAGGTTTTGTACTCCATCCCAACACCTTTCTCAGTCTCAATGTCTTCCTTCTTCTTAGGTATCCTCTCCTGGTGCTGACACTGTCTCTCTAGGTCAAGTAGCTTGCTTTACCATGTCTGAAGAAACATAGAGAAGAAGAGGTAGTGTTGCACTGGTTGAGTGTGCTGTAACATGGTGTTTTACGCCTTCCTCTTCAAAGTGTTTCTCACATGCCAAGATCAGAGAGACGCTAGTTGAATTACTGACATTTAGTGAATTAATGACTGCAGGATAGCAGATGGCTGTTCAAGCCACTCCATGTTTGTGCTTGAGAGAGCTGTAAATGCACATGGCTGTGCTCATCATCTATTGTAGATTGGCCTTCCTACACACTACAGAGCAGTATTAATGTGTAACATTGTACCTTGATAAAGGCTTGGCATGGTCTTCAGTGCTTCATTTAAATTAATCCATGCTGGTAGGACAGTTTTTAAAATAGATCCCACAGTAGGTGCCACCTTTTTAAAGACATTTCTCTTTGCTGGTGAACTCATAAATCCAAATTGAATTAGTTTAGTCAGTGCATGAGCTGTATAGAGTAGACTTCAGAGCTGAGCACATAATTTTGAAATAATTTTTGAAGGCAGAGTAACTCTTGCTTTGCTTTTCTTTCAAATACCTATGTATTAAACATATAAAGAGGTTGTGCTGCATTCAGTCTGATGGATTCATGTGTCTCACTAGCATACGCATGAACTTATTCTGTCAGTGTGTCCCATAGATGCATCTGTTGTTGAACAGCTTAACTCAGTAGCAAAGGAGTCAGTGTTACTGCCTTACCCACCCAGCACAAAATTATCTAGGTGTTTTTTTTTACCAAATACCTTTTCTTACTTTTTAACCAAGAAAATATTATTTCTGGGCATATAACACCTCCTTCACTGGCAGATACTTCTTTATTTTCTGAAAAAGTTTCAAAACAAGGTCAGTATTGTAACATGCCTGTAGCAGTCAGATTTCTTCCCTGTTCTTTTCCCTGTGCAATGAGAATTCTTGCACACCGTTCTGGCCAGTAGCAGCCTGGGCTATCAAAATGAAGCCTTCCATGAAAAAGTACAAAAATCTTTGTGCTGCAGCATGAAGCTAACTGAAATCTGTATTATTTTCAAAAGTCGTTCTCAAAACAGAGCATTTCACCTCAGTTAGATTCCATTTCTCTCCTGTCAGCCTCTGTGGAATGGAAACTACAGAGTCTGACAAAGCCAAAGGTTTGCTGGTTAACGGGTTTAACCTGGTTAACCTCAGTTTAGCTTCTACTTCTAATTTAATTTTATTTTGCTCATGTCTCTAGTTTGCTCCTCTATGACTTTAGCTTGAGATATTTTTTCACTCCTTGGTTGTTCCTCCTTTTCTATCAAATGGGACAGAGTGAAAGACGACCTTCATTTGTCTGTTCTTTATTTACTTATTGTTTGTCCCAAAAGATCAAGAGCAAGTGACCATCTCCAAAACAAGTATGAAGCTGACTTGACAGAGTTGTAAGACCTTAAAACCAAAAGCTTTCTTTTGTCCTGTTCCCATGATTTTTCTTAAAGCTAACTCAAAACTGGAAAACTGGGCCTTCAGTGGACAAAACAACGCAATTTTAACTACTCAACACAAGGCTTCACTTACTTTCTCCTAATTGGATTTTTATAATTTCTTTTTCCACTTGCAAATGTCAGTCAGACCCAGGTCTTCCCCATTCATCTCAGTCATTCTCAGTTCCCCCTAGACATAACCCTGCTTGTGCAGACCTTGTCTGCATTGCAGCACCTCTATCGCTATGGTTTAGCAACAGCCTGTAGTGTAGAGGTAACATATGGTGAAAGGGGAAAGATTTTACTAGTATTCATATGACTTCCTACAGAACAGTACAAGTTGATTCAGTAGAGATTCCTGATAGTGAAACCTGACTCAGGGCCTTTATTGACATAGTAATGTTCTTTAAAGGACTAATTTCTTCAGTGAAATTTTGGTGTATATTTCTCATCTCAGAGCTTTAGGCCTGACTAGTCTCCTTCCCATCTCCTGCATGTACTCTCCTTTTTCTTTCCCCTTCTTTTTCTCCCATTATCCCTAGCTGTTCCCCAGAAGTGTTGGGGACATTTAGAAACCCACGTCTTACACTGTGAATGCCTTTCCCCTTTTTGACCTTCTCCTATCTCTCCTTATCCCCTTATCCTCCCATATTTGTCCACATCTTTGTCTTTTATGTTCAGTCTGTGCTATGACCTTCCTTTCCTACCTACAGTCTCCTTCTCTGCCCAGTCTTATCCCAAACAGGTCTTGATGTGAACATTTCTTCTTTGTCCTTCTAAGTTGCTTCCCAGCATGCCCTCATTCATGCCACATTTAATATTGTGCCTCAAAGGATTTGTGCTCGTTGAGGCTCTGTCTACTTTTAGGCACGCTGGCAGATAGTGGCCCTCTTTAAGAGAGGTAGCTTTGCTTCTATTTTCATCTTTGGCAAAGTAACTTCAATGATTTTGAGACTTCCAGCAATATTGGAGATGGCTGCTTTTGAAACTCTTGCAGTGCTGGTTTACTTAAATTTTTGATTTTTTTTTTCATTTGTTTTGCTGGTATTCCAGGGTTTTTATTTCTCTTACACTTTCAGTGTTTCTTCTTTGCTCTTTAATCTGCCCACTGGAGCATTGTGTAATTGTAATTGAAAAGATAAAGCATCCAAAATCTATAAGTGTAGATATTGTTCTAAAACTAAAATTATCAATGGCTCATGAAACATGCAGATCTCCTAGTTTAATATTTTCTGCTTGTATTCTTTGTTATTTTAACACCTCTTTCCTACCAACAGAAAACTATTAATAATCATGAAAACCAGAAAAAAAAAGTAAATATTTTGCTGAAAATGAGTTTGTATGTGTGTGCACAGATTGGGAGTAATTTCTGTAATTACAATGGTGTTTTTTACAAAAGAAAAATCTTTACCTTTAAGCTTGATAGGATGTTCCTGCAGACATACAGAGCTCTAAAAGAGAGAAAATGTTATTCTAATATCTTTTTAAAAATTAATCTAAGATAATAAATTGCTTTTTTACTTTTTTTTTCAGCAGGCTAATGTAAGTTAGAGAAATAGAGGATGGAGTAAGAAATCCTCTCTAAATACTAAAAGACAAGGGCACATTGTGCATTGTAAGGACTTGTGCAATTGTTCTGCTTCTCAGCCCTTTTGGTTGGATTAATAAGCCAATGTTCTGATCTCATCTGCTGTTATTATCTCTATTGTCTATGTTCGACTGGCAGTTAAAAGATCCCTCTAAGAGAAATATTCCAAATTATATGTGAGCTTTTGAATGTGACTGACTGTATTTGGCTGCTAGCCAAAGATATGCTAGCCAAAGTAGTTGGAACACCTTGATGATACCTTTTCTTGATCTGCTTTATTTCTTTAAGTATTTTGTCGTGGTTTAACCTCAGTTGGCAACCAAGTACCACGCAGCTGCTTGCTCCCTCTCCGAGGAGGGGATGGGGGAGAGAATTGAAAAGAAAGGAAAACTTGTGGGTTGAGATAAAAACAGTTTACTAGGACAGCACAGGAAGATATAATAATAACAATACTACTATATATGTAAAATAATAACAACAATAAAAATGGAATATACAAAACAAACAATGCGCAATTTCTCACCTGACAACCGATATAGCCCATCCTGAGCAGTGATGACAGAATTGAGAACAATCTTGAAACAATCCCAAGAGACAAAGAAAAAGAGCAAGAGAGTGAGTTGCCCACTGGCCATGCCGTTTATAGCATGGAATACTCTCTTTGGCCAGTTTGGGTCAGCTGTACTGACTATATGCCTCCCAGACTTTTGCACCTTCACATTAGCAAAACCTGGAAGCTGGAAAAAGTCCTTGATCTCTTAGCAATAACTAGTAACATCAGTGTACTATCAACATTCTTCACATATCAAATCCCAACACAGCAGCTACTGGGAAGAAAATTAACTCCATCACAGCTGAAACCAGGATATATTTCAAATACAATTCAGCTCAATGCATCTTTGAAGAAAAATAATGAGTTTTCTTTTTGGAAAAGTCCTTATTTTGGGATTTTCTAAATCTTTAGCCCTTAAGCTCTCTTTGGCTCTCACTTTCATATAGTTAAATGTCTATGAGGAACCTCCCAGAGTTTTAAAAATGAAGTTAGCAGAACGTGTATTTTCACAGGGATAATTATTCCTTACATTTCCATAAATTGAAGAGCTATCAACTAAATTTTTTTCAAAAACAGTAGAATAATCATAGAATTTTTAATAAATATTATTACATGTAATAGGACTGTAATAGGTAAATATACTTTTTGGATCATTTGTTGTTTTGTTGTTGCCATATTGATTGATTTCATAGTAAACTTAAAAGTTCATGAGCTGGCAACTGAAATCCTATAGTAAGGCACAGGTTCATCATTCTAGTGGTATCCTTTGTTGGCCAATTGCCAGGGAGAGATGTTTTACAAAAATGGTAACACTCCAGCAATTGGGGAAATATTATGCTAACCTGCATAATGGGAAGTCCCTTTTACATTCTAGAATTGCAAAAGCCTAGTGTCCTAAGACATACAGCTTGAAAAGATTTAAAACTGTGTAACATGACCTGCTTCATCTGTGGAAGCAGACTAGGCATACTTATATAAAGGGTACAGGAAGATATTTTCTTGGAAGCACAGCGTTGGTGTGAATGTAACTTATGAAGCTCTCTCTCTCTCAAAACATCCTGAGATCGGGCAAGACATCCATGTCCTGAAATGCAAAGGCAAGCCCTGATTCTCCAGTGACATAACCATTCAGCTACTTTATTCTCATCTTCTCTCTCCTACAACTTGACTCACAAAACCTTTGCTTCGGTGTTTTTTTGCATCATGTCTATAGTGTCTGTTGTCTTTTGGCCAAAGAATAAAAATGCTATTATACCACAAACACCATGTTTCTATCAGAGCATCTTCTTAAATTGTATACATTTTCCTTCATATACATCCTTGTTTACTGTAGCAGGTAGCAGTTATTGATTATTTTTATTCTTCATACACAATTTAAAAGGTTATTTTTCTGTCAATCTCACAAAGTAAAATTTTCATTTTAGTAGAGAATAATAAAACCAACTTGTACTACTTATTCTAACAGTTTTTCACAGACTGCGTATTTCTCAATTGGATCTCATCTGCCTTTTAGTTCATGTAAAGAGTTTCTTTCATGTTTAAAACCTCTGCACTGTTTAGGCACTCGTGGTTTGTGAAGAAGTGGCACATTAACTTTAGCTTTGATAAAAGAGCATTTTGCTTCTTGAACTTCTTTCTATGGAGCTATAAGGCAATGCAAAGTGGGGCAGGAGGCCAGAGGGTGAGGGCCATAAGTCCCACAAGGCTTGTGCCTCCCCCTCTCTGCGCACACTTCTGTTTTATTTTCCTCTTCTTAACACCTCTGTGATGATGTATTTATCACTGTCTCCAAATGACTCAGCCTTGGCCAGTGGTGGGTCCACCCTAGACCTGACCAGGTCCACGGGACAAAGGGGAAGCTTCTAGCAGCTTCTCACAGAAGCTGCCACCTTAGGCAGCTTCTCCTACACAAACCGAACACACGACATTAAAAGTTTTCACATAAGCAGAACTTTGCAAGTCTGTCTACAGAACTTCGCTGGCATATTTTTTTGAATGTTCAAAATTATGCTATAAATAGTTGGTTTTAAGGGAAAGGTCAGCAATAATTAAGCAGTCCTAAAAGGTAATATTAAATAAAGAACATATGAAAAGTGAATGCACTATTTAGATTAAAAGTTCTTTTGGTTTTATTACTAGTTAACAACAGGTAACTTGTGCAACGTGAAGGGCAACCCTTATGTGTTGCCTTGAGATTAATTAGCTTTGTAGCATATTAATCAAACAGGTTGGGGAGCAAAGTCAGAATACATATTCCCATGTGGTTCTCAGACATCTCATTTGTTTAATGGAGTCATTTTGATAATTAAGATCAGTACAGGTAATTTAGCTGAAGTGCAATGTAAAGGAAAGATTATCTAGCAATTTACTTGTGTTTTTCTCAGTTTTTTGTCTTGTTTTTCTCCCTAGTTATTTATACACATAGCTCAGTAGTTTAAAAAAAAGCTTCTCTTCTGTGGCAGAGGAAATATCCCTTTGTATTGATAAAACTATGGTAGATTGTTTGCATTCAAGAAAGCTCCCCAAACCAAGTAATAAGAGCAGGTCGTATTCAATATCTCTGAAAAACTTCCTTGTTTTCTTTTCCCTTTCGTCCAAAAAACCAGAATTCTTGTCAGTGCTGGACTGTACTTAGATGAGATCTTACCCTCTTTTATACTTTTTTTTGTCTGTAAGAGAAGAGGTTTCAGACCAACAAGTGATTATGCTGCTACTATTGTTAACAGGGATGGAAGAAAGTGGTGTTGATGGACTATTTGGTGCTTACCCACGCATGGGGCAAGGAGGGTCTGCAGATGAAATTTCAAGCACCTAGCTGGAATATGATAGGCGATGCAACCCTTCACACATGACAGCTCTGATGGACTACAAAACGTATTTTCTTTGATTTGCTAAATATATATATATATGTATCTTTCTATTGAGTGAATTTTAATTGCATGCTACCTTAAACATTCAACACAAACACTTGATCTGGCTAGTGTTCGCAGATTTTCCCTATAATCGGTGGAGAGATAAGATCCTTCAGGGTGTAGTTCAGATGTAGAGCCTCATTTGATGACCTAAACTGCTCTCTAGAACAGCATTGCCTTTCTACCTGGAGGGGATGTAGGCTAGTCTACCATTCTGTTTAAATATTATAGTCCATGGTATGACTATCTCCCTTTGCATCTTATGCCTTCATTCCTAAGGAAAAGCCATCTACACTAAGATTGTATCCATAGATTTCAGCAGCACTGGTCATGGGCTAAAATACATTTGATTTGCAAGAAATTCCCAGGAGCAAGTTGTCCTTTTTTAGAGGTAAACTCAGTAATGGGAGACACTGTGCTTTTTTTTTTTGCATTAGGAAAAAAAAAAAATTAAAAATGCTACAGCAGTGAGTTAAGTTAGGCGAAATTACTTTCGCTACTTGTGGAAATGTAGTTTTGTAAAACTTGCTATCACCAACCAGAAGGCTAAATCTGACTAATATTAGTAGCTTTGAAAACCATGTCAAAAAAATTTGCATGAATTGGACATTAAGTTTAAAATTAAATTGAAATGCATGATTTGACTACCTGTCGAAAAACAAATAAATCAATAGTCTAATAATTTATACCTTAGAAATGTTTGTACTAAGCATCTTTGACACTTAAATGAGGTGATTGAAGAAGCCCTTGCTTTTTGAAATATGGTACATTTATAAATTAGAGGAGTAATTAAAAAGCATTTCAGTTCATATAACACACTGTTCATGCACACTTGGATATTACATTACTAGCTTCATCTTTCAAAATTAGCAAACACACCTTGCAAGGTACAAATTTGAGGCAATATATGCAAATTTGTTACTCAAATTAAAAAATTCAGCACCTACTTAAGCTAATGGATCCATAACAGCATCTAGATTGAGGCTTGCTGCTGCAATTCCGACTATTTGTACAGAAATATTTTTAGTGATCTCTTATTAAATATATTGTACAAAGATGTTTGTTTGACTTTCCAAGGTGTAAAAGTTGTTTGCACTGCTGCAAAGAAGAAAAGAAAATTACTGGCACAGTACTTGCAGGCAAATTGTCTTGTTATGTCTGAAGCTAATATTCCTAGATATTGTACCTGTTAAATATCTGCTTTTGTAATATTTACCCCAATACTACTTAATAATTTAGTGATTTAGTGCTACAAGTGACGGTAGTGTGTCTACTCTGGGTAGATTTCTGTGGGACTATTATTCATGGTAGTCAGTACCTACACATGGAGCAATAAGTACTGGCAAGATTAGCTCTTTGTATTTTAAACTTAATCGGAATCAGATGGGATACCAGGCAACTTAGTGTTTCTAGAGTGCTATTCGTTTGATGTTTCTCAGAGAGGAGAGCTCAGTTGCCTAGAGCTCGTATATCAAACAGTGCAAGCATGAGGCAATAACAGAAAATCCAAGTAGTGGCTAGGGATGTACATTTGGGCTGTTCAATGAGGAAAAAAAACATCAAGCTTGGTGCTAGGGGTGTATGTTTGGGTTGCAAAGTATCAGTCACTGTAGAAGTAATAAAGATACAACTGACAGCAGCTCTCTGTCTCTGCATGTGTGCATATATGCTTAAGCTTGGACAATGACACAAGTAGGCTATTATTACAGCTGTGTCATTCGTGCTGCTTTAGTAAAAATGTCACTACTTCCATTTAAAACCACTATATTCACAAGTTTTTAACTCATCAAAATAAAATAGCTAGGAGCTTTGGAGTAGTTTTTTCTCCTCTTTAACAAAACTCAACCAAGGTTTTACATGATAGCCATAATTCACTTCCCTCACGCCCAACTGCATTGTCCTTCAGTGTGTATTGACCTGGATGCCTTGAGGTTTACAAAATTCAAGTTTTAAAACTTTATTTTTTTGGGGTATCCTATGCTTTTAAAGTATCTCGCTGATGTTCTTTAAGCAAAAGTAAAAATGGAAATAGGAATAATAATAGTATTTTAGAACTCGAGATATTGTTTCACTTTATTTTATATTATCCATCTAAAAATGTGATTTCCAGCATTGGATATAGTTGTTTAATGGAGTTATGAACTCTTTTTGATAACCTCTCACTATTGCAATATTAACTGCTTTGCAGTGATGCTACATGGTCCAGGTTTTAAACATAAGTTGTACAAAATGCAATGTGATTTCGGATGCTAACCACTGTGATTATGAAATTAAGTTCTTTCTTTATCTTTTTGACTTCATCATCTGATAGGATAGGACCTACCGTCTTTGACTAATTTTTATTTTTATTTTAGTGCTTAGATAGCTAGGTCATTCCTCCCTTTCTACATAGTGTTACTTGGGTTTTAACAGAAAATTGTCTTGACTTTTTGTTTTCAGTAGTATATTTTTTAATCAGGTAACTGGAAATGCAGAACATTTAAGAAATATCTATAAGGTAAACAGTCAAGAATCAGAAGAATGTGGGAAAGCCCAAATTAGGTAAACTAATGTGGCCTTCAAGAAAAAGTATCAGATAAATACTTACGTTCTCCTAGTAGAAATATATTATGAAATAAAAATTAATTATGCTGGCTACGCCCAACATTATTTTGGATATCCACTTCTGTTCCCAGCTGGAACCAGGCACTATCAAGAAGACAGTAAGAGAATAGTTAAAAGGAAGTAAGAAGCTGGAAGAATAAACTTTGGTGTGTTGTTTCTTGTTAGTAATTCCTATTTTTGTTCTGTCATTGGGGCACACTCTTCACCTGTAAGGAGCATGTGTTTTTCCTATGAAGTGCTCCACTACAGAAGGCAATTATGCACTGTGCTCTGAACTAACTCACTAGCTTGGGAAAGTGATTGTAGTATCATAGTGGATAGATTTCTGAAAATTTTTGCTTAATGCTAAAAAGCTAAAATGCAACGGTTACTGAAAAAGTAATTCTGGAAAAGTATGTGCAGGGTGCATTCCTCGGACAGGAAGTAGTAGGCCTATGTGATGTGCAGAGGAGAGTGGTGAGATGGCAAAAAGTGTAAAATTGCTTCCACATAGGTAGAGGTTAAGCAAACTAGGGAGGATTTTTCGACTTGGTAAACAGACAGTGGTGTCTGTGGCTATGATAGAAGCATATCAAATCATGATAAACACCAAAAACTGGAGTAACAAATAATTATTAATTATTTCTCATAGTGCCAGGAGTAGACACATCCCATGAATCTGTCAGCTAGAAGGCTCAAAGCACACAGCCTATGATACTGCAACAGAAGGTATTTGTCCCAGGATGTGGAGATCCAAAGAGTACGCATGTTCAAATGGTAAGACATATTCATAGGAGAGAAAGGGAGTTATGAGAGCAATTAAACTCAGCCTTATCTCTACAGGCTTTAGAAATTCCTGAACTGCAGATTACTGGAAGCTGAGAAACACAGAAGAAGTATCTTATATCTTCCCCTGTATGCTCTTCCTAAGGCATCTGCATATTCCTCCTCTTTCATGTGGTAAAGTGTTGCTCTTAAGTAGAGTCCCAGTGAGGAATGGTGCCGTTTAGCTGGTGGTTTGGCTAAGGGAAGTGTTGATTTGAACAACATCCCCAGGGAGAGGGATTTCAATGTGCTTTGGTAGAAGAAGCAACACTTGGTTTTGGAAAATAGTTAAACACCTTCAAATGCAGGTCCGTTGCCTGTTACCCCTGTACATTTCTACTTAGGATGTAAGTTATGACCCCAGTATTCACCTGGGCAAAAATTAGCCAGCCCAGATATCACACTGCTAATTACATGCCTTCACAATTTCTCAAATGTTTGCCTCTTCTGCTTTCTTACGCAAGTGAGAACTGAGGACACAGACAGCCACCTGTTTGTGACAATGCAAAGCCTTGCTGATGCCATGACCCACAAAAATATTTATCTCTTAATCAATGATTGTAACTCTTTGTCTGTCATTCATACTTTTTGCAGATTTTCTCTATTTTGGGGAGCGAGGTGGGTCTAGAGATGACAGCACTGTGGCTTGTAAATGTGTCAGTTGCTGTGATAACTAGGCCTTTCTTATTCCATATATATCGATGCAACAATAAGAAGTTGAAAATATATTTGCTTTTTTCCTCTCAGAGTAGGAGGCTTAAATTTTATCAGTTTAGAAGCACTATGTGATGAGAATGTGTGTCAAAAATGAAGAAACATAATAGGCCAAGGGTTTAGGCCATAAAGTGCTACGGACGTGTGAGTTATAGTGCAGGCAAAACCAGAAGGCTGACCCAAGAAGAAATCTTAGTAAGGAAGGTGCTGGGAAATCAGACAAGTCAGATTTATGGCACAGGAAGCCGCGGACTCCATGTCGACTCTGAAAATCAATTTCCCACTTTTGTGGAGCCCAGCAGAGCTCTCCAAAGGGAGTGGAGATACAAGGGGCAGCTCCGCTCCTGGTAACCTGTCTGCTCAGCTGCAAATTGCAGATGGGTGAATAGGAGTTGCAGAACATAACAGAGAAAGAGAAGAGAAAGAAGAGCTGGAGCAGGGAAAGAAGGATTACATTTACAGCTTTTTAGTCTTTCTGAGAAAAACAGTAGCTCTTGGAGGAAGGAACAGCAACGTATTTATCTTACTGCAGAGGAAAATGGTGTTCTTAAGGCAAACAAAAACTTTGACTTGGGGTAGCCAGCTAGTATAAAGTAAAGCCACATTTTGCAATGGAAGTGTTAAAATTTTGAAGGTCATGAGTCTAAATTTCCGATTTGAAGAACAACTGGAATATCACATCACCAGTTCCGCTTTGACTTGCAGTACAGTTTAAATTAAGTGACCAGAATTATATTGATGTAGTCCCTGTTTAGATATTTTTTTTTTTTTAACTGAATATAGAGTTATTAACTACAGGTGAGAAACAAGTTTCATTTAAGAATGTTGCACTGTGTGGAGGTGTAATCCTTTGCATCTGTCTCTGATATTTTTTGTTTTTCTTTTAAGAGTCATTACTGAATCACACATGCAGTATTTCCCCAACTGTCCACAGAAAAGTTAAAAAGGAAAGTAATAAAACTTAATCTTAGGCCAATTTTCTAAACGGATAATTCAACTTGTTGGTTCTTCGACTACATTAATTTAGTGAAAATGGAATGCTAGTCATACTCCACTACAAGAATGCTAGTGATTCATGGCTGGAAAAAAAAAAAAACAAACAAAAACTTTATGCATGTAGAAAAGATAGTCTAATAATAACCAGGTATGGAAGTGAATTAGTTAAGTTTTAATAAAAAACATATTTAGTAAATAAGTGAGTGCAATGATTTACCGTGAGAGGGGAAAGCAGAGTGCCAGGGCTTCTCAGGATGATAGGTGAGGATTTATAAACATCTTTTTTTTTTGGCTATACACCTAGCTCTATAATTTACATGTTTAAATTATTTAATTTTGGTGGTCTGCAGCAGCTACTGCCCTCAAATCGTGCCAGCTCTATTACCTATCTATTATCTATCATGATAATTTCAGTACCTGTAGTCCATAGAAGATTAAGCCATTTTATCTTTGGCTATTGCTGATTTACTTCAGACCACTGCTCTCTGAGAGCATCTGAAATGGAGTGGGATACACCTGGATTTCTCTCCCCTTCCTGTACTCACATATTGAATCTCTTGCAGAGCTCAGATGACACTGAGGTGCAACCAAGTGGGACATTTTATTAACAACAAAAAATTAAATAAGAACACTATTCTGTACATAAAAACATGACCTGGAATTTCTCCAAGAGTGGCAGTCAGTCTCAGGTTACTCTTGCATCTCAAATTATTAAATTAAGCCTAAGCACAAGTGGGTTTAGTGCCAAGGAGACTTTCAAGGATGAGAGGGAATATTAGAAAGGATGGAGTTTGGTAAGCAAGGCAGGTGTCCCTAGGCTTTTTATCTGAACTGTGAAGCAAGCCTTGACTCTCTTGAGAGAAGATTCAGAGCAGAAGTTGAAGTATCAGAGTGCTGAATTGCCTGGGGAGAGGAAGCGGAATTGGGAGTCTCTTGACTGCATAAGAAAAGGAGCTTGTAAGCTTTCTGACTACTTGTAAGAATCCTGAAGTATTTCAGTGGCCCTTGCTGCTGTTGATGTGCCTGAATGTCTTTGTCTCTGAGAATGATTAAATCTTGAGGACCGTCCTGATACCTCTCAGATGAGAGAGAAATTGCAACTATAGCAATTCTACTTTTAACAGAGTGAAAAACCTGGTTTATTTGTTAACCAAAGACAAGATTTCTCTTTGGATTTCATAAGAATGAAAGTCAATGTCCTTTCTAGTGCTTAATCCATTTAATATTGGAAGCATTATACTAGGTTAGTTTTGCACAAATCACCTTGTGGTTTTGGTAGAAAATCATTAATATCGTTACTGTGGGAAAAATAAATGCAAATGAGAGTCTGTGCTTTGCTGATGGTTATAAATTATCTTTTAGTGGCATAGCTGGACAATTAGGTTAAGCTTCTGGGCATGAGCACAGTAGGTTTCTGTATTTATTCTGTATAATCTATTTTTTTCTTATCTTTTACATCTTTGTTTACTTGCCAGGCTTTCTTTTGTGGCCTCCTTCCTACTACTGCATGCTGGGTTCTGCTCTCTCATGTTGTTTACTGAAGCTTAAACATTAAAGGATGACAAAATGGACATTCTAATCAATTAGCTGTAGCCTGATCAAAGTTTCATTCTTCCTTATTTTTGTTGTTTAAAGTGTCTTTATTTACAACAGCATCCAGTTGGGCTTTTGATTCATGTGGTGTGACAAAGTCACTCTCTTGCATAGAATAGCAAGCTGAAAGTCTAAAAACTGCATTTGATCAAGACCTCGCTTTAATCATGGATCATGTCAGAGATCTGAGCTACAGCTCAGCTTTACTTGTGGACTAATGCTGAAGGCAGAAGAGGAGTGCATTGGCACAGTAAAACACACACTAAGCAGAGAACACAAATAAAGGAGTTGAACGTTTATACATTGGCCCTCTATTAAATTCTTTTTGCCTTCAGAGGCCACCTGCTCACCCTTTTCCTCTTAAAAGAGAATAACAAAAAACTTCAGTTTCTACTCTTGTGAATAGTTTATTTATCCTTTCTGATTCATGGAAGGTAACTGTCTGTTAGAGACACGTACAAAAAAGGATATTGTTCATGAGGTCGTTATGAGGTCATCACTGTTTGTGATTGCTTAGGACTTCTGGCAGTTTTAAGTGCTGGGGTAATTCCCCACCACCACCCCCCCTTTTAAAATTTTTAAGGGTGCTATTTGTCTCAGGTACCTTTTCTACATTTGAATATTACTCACAACAAAGTAAAGAAAAAAGTGCATCCTATAGCCCATCCAAACAATTCTGTTGGCAAAATTTGCTGGCTTTTTAAAATTTCTGTGTGTTTGTGATTTGCAGAAGACACATGAGATCTCAGAATAAAGATGTCTTTGGATTAGGTACATCCCTGTAAAAGTCTGACTGACTATGGATAAGTTGCATAAGTTTTGGAAGAACTACTTCTATGTAACTAGGAGAGCCTTTTGTAAGTAATAGCTAATTCTTATTGAGTTAGTGTTCATTGAACATGACCTGTCCACATTTGAGATCAAGCTACCAGGAAAACACAGGTTTTTAACCGCTGATGGAGGCTGCTACTGGTCGTATCAGATCTATCTACTAGCACTGACCAAAGGTTAACAGCACTTTCCTATTGCTACCCTTGTTCCTCCTTCCCATGTTTTGACTTAGGCAATGCCAGGGAGGTAGTCAATTTGATTGCAAGGGTCAAGATTTTACTGCAAGAGTTGGATATGCACTGAGTCATTTTGAGCGATCAGAAGGGCAGAGGAAGACGTAGTGCCTTGTGTCAAGGTGAACTGCCAGTTCTGAGAAGAAAAAAATGTTGAAGTCGTACCAGATAATCAGTATATCTTTGCTCAGCAGACAATCAGTGCATGTGTCTTGTTTAGTAAAGAACTCGAGTTTCTTGAAGGTATCTCCAAAATGGCTGATGGTCATGCTTTGTAACAAGAAACAAGTAGTGTTCAGGAGCGGCTTTGCAAGCAAAGTAGTGGAGTCAAAGCTCCTGGCTGCCCTTATATAGTGTGCTCTCAAAGTTCAAGAAGAGATTTAATCAGGTAAACTCCTGGCCTGTCGCAGAAGATCCCTCCACTCCCGTATTCTAGCATTATTTAGGTAGCTTAATCTGCACATGCAGCATTAGTAATAACACATATTAATTCTGATACCTTAATATTGGAGACAAACAATTGGCTTTGCTTTTCAAATTTCTACATTTATGTAAAGACAAGCAAGATATGTGTCTGTTTTGTTTGCTGCATGATTTTCTAATCCATCTTCCCCAGTGGCAATGGTTAATGAAGATGATTATTTTATTAATTAAACATTCAAAACAATGCAATTTGTTGCTGGCAGCCACTTGTTTGGAATAATTTTCTATGCATCATAACCTTCTATCTTTGTGTTTAATTGCTTCCCCCCCACTTTTCCTTCCTCTGGAGCACTCTTTGAAAAATTTCTCCTGACCTTTCATGCTGCTTTTGCATCTCATGTAATTTCAGTTACGAAATGTTTAATTACTAAAATAATCACTTCTGCTTTTAATCTGGTTATGCTTTTCTGCCTGGATCCTGTTCTTCCACTGTAATTCCTGCTGATTGCAATGATGCCCGTGTTAAGGGAAGGAATGATCTCTCCCAGTTCTCAGGCTGACTTCTTCATAATTGTAGGTTGCTCTTTAGTCTAACAGGAGTTTCCATCAAGCACTTACCAAGACATTCATCCTATGTAAGAGAGGTGTCAGATTTGGCATCATAAAGGCTTACATACAGTCAGATACAAGAGAACTTTCCTAACTTCAAGTGAATGACCCCACTTGAAACATCAGTGGACACTACACCTTGCTATCAAGAGGTGCATTACATACAGAGGCGATAAATCTGTAGGGATAAGTGGACAGGCTATTCACACCATGCAGGTTGAAGGACCTAAATAAGCTGGCTAGTTTAACACATCTCCCTAGATTCCCTGTTTCACAGATGGAAAGATATATATCCAGAGAATGGCAGAGGCCACATAAGTCAGGCACTCTGCTCACAAAGTGAGCCTAGGGAAAGCATCTGCAGCTCCACTAACTTAGCTTTCTACTTACGTGACGCAAATACTAATCCAACTCTGTTTTTTGGGCCTTGCATTACTGCTTCTGAGAGCAGTCACTCACATAGAGCCTGATCCAAACCCTCTGCAGAGGATCTTTCTATAGCCTCCCGTATGCGTGGGGTCTGAAGCAGATTGACTGGGACAAATCCTACATGTCTTTGAACTCATCTCTGATGAACAGACTTACCTCAGATTTACAACTTTGTAACTGTTAGCAGAAAGTGGCTCCCTGACATTAATGTACTGGTGACAAAGATGCTCAGAGAGTCAAGTCCATCAGAGTAGATGGATGTGGAAGACATTAATTATATATGACAATTACCATATCTGGAATAAAACAGAAGTAAATTGCACTCTCCTGAATTTACTGTGGCTAAACATCTGAGTAAGTGCTACTCAGCTTGAACAGTCAAAGTTAAACCAAATCAGATTTTCAATTATGGCATGTTTTCATCTGCATGAATGCTCACATACTGATATTTTGGCTTACAAAAGTATTTACAAGCCACTGAAGATTTGGGTATAACTAGAAATCAGTGGCAGAAAAGTCCCTTAATAGATAAGAAAAATGGTGAGAATAACTGAGGTTACTTCCTCTCTATCTGCTTCTCTGCTCAAGAACTCTGCTGATCCCGCCAACATCAGTTAGTTATCAATATTTAAACATCACCAGTACACAGATTTCAGCATAATGCATGTTCTGTGCAGAGGCAAGGAAATAAGATTCTGAGAGCTGGGCTACAATCTTAGAGCAGCTGTGGACTCATTAATTGTTTGAATTTGCTTCCCTTCCCTCACCCCTCGGCTGCTGAAGCAGCACTTGCACAATCCACCTCTCCATTTCTTGCTCCATGTTTCCCTCAGCAGCAGGAGAAGGCAGCTACTGTTGCTTCCAAGCTTGAACAGTGAAGATCCATGCTACTGTGCTACAAAGCTCGTGACAGAGCTGCCAGAGTTTAAGATATACATGATTCATGGGCAGTTTTTTACATTTTTTATGAGTTATAGCTGTAGGTGACTCCATTCTGAGGGGAACAGAGGGTCTAATATGCGGGATAGACCCTCTTTTTAGGGCAGTCTCCTGCCTCCCTGGGGCCCAGGTTAAGGATGTCACTAGGAAACTTCCTGGCCTGGTACGGCCCTCGGAATGCTACTTATTACTGCTCTTCCATGTGAGTGGCGATGAGGCTGCAACACATAGTCCAAGCGTGGTCAAAAGAGACTTCAAGGCCTTGGGACTTCAGTGGTAGATGCTCTGAGGCACCTGCCAAGTAGGCACAAAAGAGATGACTAGAGAGCAGAGGGACCCGTACCTGTCTTCTGTGTCCCCAGAGCTTTTCTAAACTGCCCTATAGAAATAAGCAATGTCCAACAGGGAGGATAAGGTTACATAAGAGAAGCATCAGAATCCAAGTCTCAACACCACACTGAGATGAGGTGTCTTATATAGCCTCTGCAGCAGTGCTCTGTTTTGATTTGAACCACTTTGAAGGTATACAGTGCAGCAAATGACTGGACCAAGAGACAAATTCATTTCCATGTCTAGTCAAGTCCTTAAATTTAGTCCTTTTTATACTTTATGCTGGTACATAAAGCACTGTGCTAAATGTGTTTTGTTCAGTGGGAACTGCATTAAAGCTGAAGGGTTCCATTTATATAGGAAAAGGTGGTGGTTTATTGGCCACTTAACTTACAGTCAAAGTTAATGTGGGACTGGCTTGATTCTTCAAGTTCCTTTCTGTCATTCTTGTTGGGACTGGAGGTAAACTATACAAAGAAAATATCTGTCTTGCTGACATTTCCTTCTGGTTTTATGTACTCCAAATGATTTTTTTTACCCCTGCAGAGGAAATACCAGAATCTTCTGAGTCCATCTAGCATGCTAGGGTATTCGGTAGAAGATATGTCTATTTTTAGCCAAATAATGTCACAGAGAAGCACACAGATCATAATATAGTATTTTTAAAACGTAGTCAGTTTAGATTCACTCGTCCATCCCTAATGACTTGCTTATGTTGTTTATGATTAAAATTTTGAGTATTCCACGCAAGACAGAGAAGCATTTGAACCAATGATTAGTTGTTTATTTTTCTAGATCACTGCCTGATTTTCATGTAGGATTGCTTCTGTAGTGAAGAGGTTAAATTACATGTGTAATGCACACTTCACATGTTCAGTTGAATGTTTAGGTAAAAAATGAGGCTATAAGCTTCCTGGTATGTTTAAATAAACTTGTTCTCTGTCCAGTGTTGTCAAAAGGGAGAATGCTTCCACAGAAAAAAAAGGTCACTATATGGCTTAGTGGGATTTCCCAGTCTTCTGTAAATCCAGGACACCAAATTTGTTAGCTAAGCACTCCTGTTCTCTTGAAGACTTATAGTGATTTATTTTCTGTGTCAGTTATAGCATCATCATTACTGGAAGATCCAACTGTACTGAATGTTACGTTAATAAATCATCAGCCCTGAAAATCAATACTCCAATGAACTGAATCAAATTAAACTGTTTCTGTTGCACAGTTTCACCCACAAAGTCAAAACCTCTGCTGTCCAAGTTCATAAAATTTCCCTCAGCTGGTTAGGACAGAGCCATCAGACACAGCTCCCCAGACTCAATGTCAGACAAACTTTATCAGATGATGGATTTATTTTGTTAATGTCAACCCATCAATGTCTCTGTGATGTTATATTATGATATTTGCTTCCACTGAAGTGACTGCTGGTTTATTTCATATCCTGAAAAGACACCAAAGGTTAGATCTCATCTGTCACCTTCTTCTTGTAGAGTCCTGGCTTTCCCTCCTGAACCACCTGCTTCCTCCTCTACACCTTTTTAAATCTACTCTTACAGAAAAACTAATAGCTCTATTTGTTTTCCCAAGTTTGCTTATTGGTCAAGTACATAGCAAAATGAAATTTCTGTACGTAGTAGAAACAGGCTTGTCATCTGTGCCAGGACATTTATGTTCTCATGTTTGATATTTTGGTAGAACATTTTTGTGTTCACTACATTTACCTGTTTATTCCTGCTGTCTGTAAGTCTGGTGGAATTGGTGGTACTTCCTTCTCAAGCTGACATTACTCCTACTAGTGATGAGAAAAAAAATCTCTTGTGACAGACAATTTTACACTGTGCATAGGTACACCTTCTATCAATAAAGATAGACAGAAGATCAGTTATTTATGAAACTTATCATAGAATCACAGAACAGTTTGGGTTGGAACGGACCTTTAAAGGTCATCTAGTCCAAACCTCTTGCAAGAAGCAGGGACATTTCCAACTAGATCAGGTTATTCAGAGCCCCATCCAACCTGGCCTTGAATGTTTCCAGGGACGGGGCATCCAGCACTTCTCTGGGCAACCTAGTCTAGTGTTTCACCACCCTCATTGTAAAAAAAGTTCTTCCTTATATCAAATCTGAATCTACCTCCTTCTATTTTAAAACCATTACCCCTCATCCTATCACAACAGGCCCTGCTAAAGAGTTTCTCCCCATCTTTTTTATGAGTCCCCTTTAGGTACTGGAAGACCACTATAAGATCTCCCCGGAGCCTACTCTTCTCCAGGCTGAACAGCCCCAACTCTCTCAGGCTGTCCTCATAGGAGAGGTGCTCCAGCCCTCTGGTCATCTTTGTGGCCCTCCTCTGGACTCGCTCTAGGAGGTCCATGTCCTTCTTATGTCGGTGACTCCAGAGCTAGACACAGTACTCTGGGTGGGGTCTCAGCAGAGCAGGGTAGAGGGGCAGAATCACCTCCCTTGACCTGTTGGCCACACTTCTTTTGATGCAGCCTAGGATACAGTTTGTCTTTGCACTATAATGTTGGCTTAATGCTGAACTTAATGATGTCTAATCCAGGTCTAGCACTAAAGCTGAATGGAAGTAAACTACCTATGCAAGAATGAAAGTATATTACTCCTCTACCGTGATAATGGAGTTTCCTTTCCTACTTTCTATCATTATTGAAAGCAATCTAAATCTTATGATATATTTCTATATGTCACTCAGAAAGTTCCTACAACAGCAGTAACTGGAAGCTCTTAATGTTCAGAAGTAAATACAGTGATTTTATCAATTTCTTAGTGTGAATACACTGTTAATCTTCATGTTGTTTTTAGTGATCAAGGTTGTTCTACCTTGTGAAGAAAATCCAGACAGCATTTCCTTCTATAAACTCCATATCTTTCTCCTTTCTTATCTCTAAAAGTTCTATTTTTATATACTGTTTCTTTCAACAAGAACATTAATCTAATTCTGAAGATGAAGCCATAGGCAGAAAACCAAATTTTCTGTTCTCATGTGATCAGCTTCCCAGCTTTGGTTTCAGTTTGACGGGAAATAACAGAAAGTTTGGCGAGTGGTTTGCACTAATTTGACTGTAATAAGAAATGCTAATTTTTGGCTGACTTTGACGCTTGCATGCTTGCTTGAGATCCCCTCCATCTCTGTGCCCAGAACTCCTGGCAATGCTCAAGTAGCTGAAAGGAGGCTGAATTTGTCAGCTAACAATGACAACTTTATTTTAGTGTCTTTTGCTTCCTTGTACTCAGCTATCATCTCTTGCAATAACCTTAAAGCATAAACTCTTGAAAGCTCTAGCATTACGTGAGTGAGCTTACTGCCACTAGGTACAGGTAGGAGAAATCCTTCATTCTCTGTACTGTGATAGCGTTAATAATCATGCATAGGATTTTGGATTTTTTTCTCTTCTGTGTGTTTTGACTCATGAGTTCTATGTGTCATACTAACTGTAGTAGCTTCAAATTTTAAGTTCATCTCAATTTTCCTAATTGTTGTGACATTTTGAATTTAATTACGTTCTTTCATGTTACAGTCATTATCCTGGTTATAGTGAGAAGAGTGAGTAAACTCTTTCTGTCTTGCAGATAGGTAGTGAGAAGCATGCAAACTTATGTCCAAATAAGAATCAGATAGACTGTTTTGTGTATATATCACAGACTATATCTCTGCTCATCGGGACAGGGATACCTAGAGCACCTGCAAACTCCATAGGGGCAGGTGCACCCACTCTTTGCCAGCTGCTCCCATCTCCAGTGCCAAGCCTTCCAGTTCTGGTACAGTGAAGTCTTCCTCTGTCCATCACACTGCCTGCTTCTACTTGCCTTTTTGCCTTCTGGCCAGGTTGTGATGGAAAGGACTGCCTTAGGGCTATATGAACGTCAAAGAGATACCGTGAGGTGCTGGAGCCTTGCAGATTTATGGAGTTGTTGCTGGACATCTGAAGGCTGTGAACTTGATAGTGTTTGCCTCAGGGCTGTGTGGCCTTAAGGGCTCTGAAGAATTTTAGGATGTAAAAATGCTTTTAATAACTATGTAACATACCTTCAGATCTTACAAAAAAACTATTAAAAATCTTCATGCTGACTAACTACAATAGATTAAGGGAAAATTAGATCTGTCATCCGAAACCTTTATTTGAAATATAATAAGTCACTTTGCACCACATTTCCTAGCAAGATGTAGATTTAGCCAATGTAATGCACGAGGAAGAGTCAGAATTATAGTTGAGAGGATGAAACTAGGTGTATCTGTAACAGGCCAGCAGTCATCTAAACTAAAAATTTTTTTTGGGAAAAAATCCTGAGATCTTTACACGTTAAAAAATTATACATGAGAGAATTCTGTTGGGTTTTTGTTTTTGTTTTTTTTTGTTTGTTTTGTTTTGTTTTTAACCAATATCTGGGGTATATATTTTGGCTCTGGTATGGCAGCTCCCAGGATGGCAGCTGATCACAGCTATTGTCCAGTGACCAGTCAGAGAAGAAATCATTGAATTATCTTTGTTATTAATTGAATTTACAGGTTAGTTCACCCCAAGCTAAGGAGATGGAGAACATCAATTGCTCATGTGTCTGAGGACTGGAGTGCTCTTGCAAATCAATGTTTCACAGATATCCAGATATGTTAGAGTAAGACAATGGCTCAATGTGACCTGCTGTGGCCACTGAATCACAGTAGCACATCTACATATCACAGCTTCTTGCATTCTTGATCTGTGCTTATGCTACTGAAATTTTCTTTTGAGAAGAGATTTGATTTAGAGAGTCATTATTCCGAAATGCCATAAAGTTTGGAGCATGAAGGAACACAGGTCATTTAGATGTTATCAGTTACATGTTATTTAGATGGAGACTACTTTGTGTTCAAAGTAATCCTGGCACTTTCTTCTAGGTGTATTAAGCAAGGGAACTGAATATAATAAAAGAAAATAAATTGTTAGTGATTAATTATAAGAATTGGGTTAAGACTGCATTGATGATCATGGTATCTGGAAACTCTGTCAAAGCAGGGAGCTTTGTCACCCTGGACAAATAAATACAGGAAACGAGCTTCAGTTTTCAACAATAACACTTTCATAGCTTCCAAGGTAAAAGGAATCCTATTTCAAAGCCATATAAGAAAAAATTTGGTAATATGGGGTTTTGGTATCAACTTGTGGAGGTTTTGTTGCCTCAGAAATTCCATAGAGAAAATAACAAATCAAATAGTACACAAAACAATGTTAAAAAACCACTCTCAAAACCCAAAACCCTCCACACATACTCTTACCTCAAGAAACGCTTCTTTGTGCTCTTGTTCATACAAAGAAAAGGAAACTCTGTAGTCAATTATGATCAAAGGGATTTCAGATCTTCTCTAGTTCTCTCCAGTAAGAAGCTGACTTCATGTACCTACTCCTCTTCCAGTATAGGCTGTAGTAAAAAATAATGACGAATCTACACTTGAGGGATTGTATCACACATAGCCTTCATTTCCTGTTTCTGGAGCAGTTATTAATGTATAAGTAGGCTTTCCTTATTATCCCAAGGTAGCTTGGTTTCTGTAAGAGCCTCTGATGAGGGACTTTGCCAAAAAGCTTGCTGAAATCTACATATACTTTTACCTATTATGTTTGGATTTGAGAGGTTTTATAAAAAGGAAGCTGTGACAATACAAACATTCATGTAATTCTATATATGAATTTAAAATTCAAGTTTTCTTTGTGGAGAGAGAAGAAGCAAGAAAAGCAGGAGGGAAGCGTGACCTTAAAGGAGGTATTTGATAAACAAGGTGTGCTGCAACACCTTTACTTTCCAAAACATTAGAAGTACGTTAAGTTTCTTTGTTGGAGACAGGAAGCTGAAAAAGTGCCGCCAGGGGCCAGTTTGCTTTCAACCGATAGTTCTTAAGACTGCAAACTCTTGAAGCTTTGCACACAATTAGAAGTTAAAAATAACATAAAGCAAAGAAATCATGAATATTCAAGTATTTCTAATGTCACATCAGATAAATGGTATAGCATATTATAGTAAAATTAGCATTTATACCACTCTGTTCCTCAATCTGCTAATGAAACCTGTAGGTAAGCAGAGTAATGGGAAAGGAGAAAGCCATCTTGCACTGCCAGTGAAGCTCTGATAGAAGGATATTAATCTTTGTGAATGGAGGAACCAGCATTTTCTGCTCCTGTCCCTCAATTTTAGGGATATTCTCTCGCAAGGCTTTGATGTAATCTCTGGCTTCCTTCAGACAGTTAAAACGGGAAAAAGATAAAAAACTTAAAAGCCTTCATACAGCACCAAAAACTGTTCCACCAGCATGGCCCTGTTTCTGCAGCTACTGTCATCACTAGGACACTGCTGCCTAGTGGTGAAAGGATGTTTGTCAAAACACTATCAGAAATTTACCCTACATCTTTCTGGTGATGCTACTGCTTAAATTTTATGCGTATCTCCTGCTAAAATCCAAGACAATTTCAGGGATAGAGTCCTAAAGACAAAACCAAATTATAATATTGCAAATTAAGAAGTACAGCAAATTAAAATTGAATGTAAAATTCTTGATATGCATTGATTTCCGTCACGAGACAATTCCTTTCATGACATCTTTTAAGCAATGAAAATAGTTTCTCTTGTTAACGTTACTCATATTTGACCATTTGTGAATTCTTTGTATGAATCAGAGTTAGAACAGAGTACTCAGCTTGTCTTAAGAGTCACTCTGCACTTTCACAAACTTGTTTGGGAAAGCTGTGTCTCTGCATAGCTGAAGTAATTATTGTTTGCTCACTTGTTTGTTCCTCTGCTGTCTGCCTTACTCATTTTTTTTTCCCTTTCTCTAACAAGGAGTTGCATCTGTTATTCTATTATTTTTCCTAATTTTAATTGTGGTTTCCTACAGCGTCTCCTACAGCAAGAGTTGTCATGACCTCCAATAAGTGTTAAAAAGGATGCAGATATTAAAGGGTTCAATTGCACTTTCTTATTTCCTTATGCTGTACTTTTAATTTCAGAAATTAGCAGCAGGGTCTACTAGACACCATATACTCTTTTCCCTATCTGATAGCAACCAAGTATGACACAGCATCTTTCTGCTTCTTTCTTAAGAGAGTGGGTTAAACCGTGATCTTGAGATGGCAAGAGGAGGGGAGATAGATACAAGTTGGTATTGAGTAAGGGAATGGAAGTTGTTTGGAAAGACCAGAAGAAAGAAGTAGAGGGCTGATTTTTGCTGACAGCACTCCATTTGATATTACAGTGGAATATTTCTGAGGAGGACAAAGGCGTGTTAAATAAAGCAGATATATCTAGATGTAGATTACAAGCTACAAATGCGTGCAGATATGGCAGATCTAGAATTTCGTGTCTTGAGGACTCATTTAGTCACATTGCCAAACACTGTATTTGAGGATCAGCACTTGTTCTGCAGGACTTTTCTGCTGAGAGATGTTTTTTGGAGCTGGCTGGAAACCAGGTTCATCTGGGTGCCCAGAAAACTACCACTGCCCACTTCTTTTCTCTTAATATGATGTGTGTCCAAATCAGGATGAAACAATGAAGTTTAGTGGGGAGAGGGGTTGATTTTTCTGGTGACCTGAAAGAGCCCCTGGATACTGCAGCTGCTCAATGAAACTATTGTGCTTGTGAAAATCATTGCTACTAACAGCTGTGAAACTAAGGCTGTCAGCTGCAATGACCAAATGCAGAGTTTTGTATCTGCAGGGTTATATGCAACGGTACATCTGTCCTTGAGTCATGGATTTGACAGTTTTCAGGATTTGATGCTCTGGAGCAAATCCCTCGGGAATCTTTCCTGCCATTGATTTGAATGAAACACTTCAGATGCAGTGCTGTAGCATTTTCTGTCAGATCTTTGTTTTGCCAGGGACTTGTAACCAATTCTAGCAAATACATTGCTATCAATATTGTGAAATAATTATAATTTTTCTAAGATTTTTATAATATCTATTTTCTGAAATACAAAGATAAGAGATGGGGAAGGTGTCGTAAGCCATTTTAACTACTTTCTATAGCTGCTGTATTTTTTTTTACAGATTCCTTCCACGTTTCAGAATGACTGACTTTACCTCCCTTTATGTTCAAAAGTTACATTCAGAAAAGTAACAAAAGTTATATTCAGAGAACTAGCCTTCATTAAACTTTATTGCAGCTGCAGAGGTGGTATGGATTTTTATCTTCAGTTCACAAAAGATGCGCAGTCAAGAAAGCAAGAGGTTGTAGGTGGCTTCCAAGTCAGTAATGCACAAGCTGTCATTCTATGTGGAAAATTGTGGAAGCGTGTCTTAAAATAGTAATCCACAGGGATACTTCCTCCCCTTTCATTGGAAAAATCTGTCAGTTTGGGGTCTTTCAGTCCTGTAGAAAGACAATTGGGTCTCAGGCCTTACGCGAGCTATTCCAAACTTTTTTACTCACCTAAGCAGACTTTACTATGCCTCAGCTTTTCTGCTACCAAGACTGTACGCAACATCCTTCGCAAGGTGCCTACTATTTCCATCTCTCCAGGTACTCTGTTGAGGGCTATTCTCTCAATGTTGGCAAATGCATCGATTCTGCTACTGGAAGAAAAAAAAACCACAAACAAACAAACACGCTGTAGGTTGAGAATAAATTATCTTTTCTGTGCGCTTTCTGGGGGTCCACAAACAAGTCTTACCCCTTTGAAATTAGTACTTAATCTGATTACAAGAGAAATGCAATACCACAAGCAGTATGACAGTATTTAGCATACAGTATTCCTCTTTTGGCAAGCAGAGAGAATTGCACAATTTTTTCTTCAGTACTAATGTGTAACAGACTTGAAATGGAGACTGTGCATTATGGAAGCATGCTCAATTCCTTTTTATAACTCTTCTAGTTGGTAGGCAAGTTAATTTGTGAGTTTTGCTATACAGGCTTCAGCTCTTCAAAGCATAATATTTTTCCAGTGACATTTATTCACAAAGCTGTGTTTTGTAGACCAAACAGTTATGACTAATTTGGAAAACTTTTATCTGCACTTTAAATGTATGAGTTCACCCACTGTCACCACCTGTCAAACTCTGGGGTTTACTTATCAAGTAATGAAGTCTCAGGAATAAATGTAGCAGATAACTAGCTTTATTAGAAAATCAGGCTGATGACAGTGAACGGGGGAAAAAATATTGGTACAGAAATCTTCGGGGAATTCGTGGCTGATTTGGCACTGCAGGGGACCACAAATGGTCTTTCTCCTTTTCAGTTTCTATGTATGGCTAAATACAGCCTCAGTCCTTACAGTTCCTGCACGACAGGATGAGGAGCAATCTTGTGCACACTAATTTTGAGTGGAGGAGGTTTTAGACACCTCTTCACTTTCTTCTATGTTTCCACGTTGCTGCAGGATGTGAGAAATGTAATACCTATATGCACACATCCTATTCACAGCGAGGAGCAGAAGTGTGGTATCCCTGTTCTATGGAGGCAGTGATACTGCAACTTGTCAGGACCTTCTATGCATAATTTCATGGTGAAAGAAGAGCATCAAATCTCCCACACTTCATCAAACCTACCTCTCCCCATTTCCAATGTCTAGAGTATCTATGGAAAGCTCTCACAGTTTCATGGCCTCTACAAACCATTTTTAATTACTTGCACATATGCAGAAACAGCAATCTGGGTCTTGTGGAACTTCATCTGTTGCACCAGATTTAGTTCTTTGCAATACTGATATTCCTGATTTATAGATGAGTGAGCTCCAAATAAAATGATTTTTCTGTAGGAAAGGAGATTTTGCAAATAGGAAGAAAGTGTTAACTATGGTAATATTTTATGATAATTTGAAAAAGAATGTGTTTGGGTCTTGACTATAGTTTATATGTGTGTTAATTTACAATAGTTCAAAAGAGACTACTCTCTTCAACCGGTAGCAACTCACTTTTGATTTTCTGATGGCAAAGATCTGCACACAAAATGCAGAGTTAGCAAGTTAGGCCTATTAGGTCTCAGAGAAGCACTAAGAGAGCCATAGTACGCCCATAGCTAATACAAATCTGTTTTAATAATGCTTTAATTATATGTTAATTATTTATTCATTAAATTATTTATCCTCATATTTCCTCAAAACTCTCAGGTGTTCCTGTCTTGAAGCTGTGGTTCTTTCAGTGGCTGACAAATCTTCTGGCATCTTTTGGTGTATGGTTACATTTAAGCCAATGTTGATGAGATTACGCTTTTAGGTGGAGGTGGTCTCTGAAATTTCGCAGCATCCAAATGTGTGAGTTTTCAAGCTTCCCTGACACCATAATTGCAAAGCCAGTATATTACTAAGGAGCAAGTACTGAAGTGCAAACATAGCACTTCAGTTGGATTGGTCACATCATATTTAATTTTGAAGTATTCAAAAAAATGAATGTCTCTCAGAGATTTTTTCTCTCCAGCCATGGAAGAATCCTCCTATTGAAGGAACCGGCAATCTTTGACGAGCTTTTTTCCTTGATGTGCACAGAATAAGCTCATCCTCAAAGTCCTCTGGTGCTTTACTAACAACCTATGTTGTGCCTCAGCATTGTGTAATCAAATGTGTCTTGTTCTGAGACATGACAAATCATAAGATATTGTGATTTAAACTTTATAAACTGTGCGCTAAACACTTGTCTGCAACCTGTAAATAGGGAGTGATTTTTATATCATTGACCAAATCAAGCTCTATTCTTTCGGTTGTGCCTTTCTTTTTTTCTTTCTTGCATTACTTTCTCTTTTAAAAGTATAATATGCAGAAGATGATGGGACGGTATCATAGTAGATTACTCTGTTTTTCTGTGCAGTCAGCACCTCAACCAATATATTTTGTAATGTCATTAACCACCATGTTTTCAGAGTTTAATAATATATAATGCTTTTACGTCTTTTATGGTTAACATACAGTCTCCAGGCTACCTTCTTTTCATGCAGATTATTAAAAAAGAAAGACAGAGTAATATTTTGGAAACTGAGCTTTATTAAAAAAGCTGACATTCGGAGTTTTCCACCATCATTGCCTATATTTATTCTTTGCCATATCATGTTCGCACAAATCAGAATTGTCACAAAACCTTATACTGTGTAAAATAATAATGCACTTTAGATTATAATCAGCAATTGAAATCCCTGAAAAGAGTTTGTTGATTCAAGATTTGTGGATGTTTTAAATTTTTTTTTAAAGAAAAACCTGGCAATCTAATCTATTTATTCTGTTGAATAATTAGCAAACAAGTCTTTTCACGAACATGGTGAGTTAATTCTCAGGCTAGCATAAAAGATGAGAGATCTTTATGCTGTCTGTAAAATAGCACCTGTCTCTTGCTGAGACCCGGTGGGTCTGCGGTAAGACTGTTCATTTGTTCTCTACTGGGCCTTCTTATAGATCCAATATTTCTTTTGCTTTATTACCATACCTGCCATTTACTGCTATTTCCTGTGAGTATTTCCTTCTCCTTCTGAAAGAGGCTCAGGAGTGACTGTTTTCATGATATTAAGCAGACAGATCTTTAAGATGTAGGGACCGGTGCCAGTGACAGTCCGTCTGTGGACATGAGATGTCACCTCTGACCCAAAGTGAGATTGCAGGGGCAATTCAGAGTCCCGGGTAAACTGGGCTATCAAGTCTTCCATGCCCTTCCTTACCAATATTTGTTTGTATGTTTCTCCTTGTCTTTATTATGTGTTAGACAGATGGATGTTTATGGAAGGTTTCAGATCTGCACTGTTTCTTCTACCTTAAGTTTTATGAACGTCTGCAGATTTTTAATTGCTTGGCAAGCAGGATGTTGTAAACAACCCATATTTTATGCATTTATGAAATGTAATCATGAGTTTTATGATGTTATTGATTGATGGCCTTGAAAAGTTGAGCCGGGGGGGTTAGATGATTTGAGACTTGGCAAGAATGGATGACTTCTTTGTGATACTTGGTATTTTTGCAGTATGTTTTATGTCTCAAAAGTGGTTTCTAAAAATAAGTCAGGTCTGTGACTGCTCCTCAACAATCATGAAGTTGCAGCCTTAGCTTTTAAAGGTGGGCCTCCTAAGAGAGGTATCAAACAGCACACATTTTCAGTCCCCTCTGCCACATTTTATTGTATGTTTATTATTCTCTTTGGTTTTCTTCAGATGGCTACATAGCTACCAAATTTTGGCTGACTGCTGTAGACACGACCTGTCTAAAGGAAGTCCAGAATAACTCTAAGCCTTTGGCCATACCCTAGAGGATGGTAAAGGTTCAGTCTTAAAAAGCACTAAGCATATTGAAATTCCACTAAGGGTCAGATGCAGGTTAGCTTTTGCAGTGACCTGTACTGTTTTTAAATCAGAGGATGGAAGTTCATTTATTTTTATAGATAACTCACAGGCTCTGATCTGAAAATCTGATCACTGGGGCTGGTCATATAAACAACATTATGATCAATTAGAATGATAGCTGGCTGGAAATACTCGAAAAATATATGTATATATATATATTTAAAAAGCAAGGTAAAAAAGATTACAAAGTGTTTTTCAGTTAGGATCAGTTTTGGCAAGTATAAATGTAGAAGGGAGTAAATAAGGTATTTTAATCTGCTGTTGAGCAAAAGATGTGGACAGATCACTGCTCCATCTCTCTCTCTTATCTTTTTAATTTCCAAAGAGACGTATTTGTTCTTGCTGAAAACTGAGAACCAAGTCCATTTGAAGTCCATCAGGATCCCTGGTTACTTTGAAAATGTCTTAAATTCCCAGGTGGGCTTTCTGAGGCTGTGTCACCAGACACATGGAAATACGAGAAGTGTAATGGAATCATGTTGCAAACCTCTGAGCCCTTTCTTATGGTTGCAAGGGAGTAGGGTATGGGGGGGTGTATTTTTTTTTTTTTAAATAGTTCTATGTTAGAACTATTTAATTTTGAATACAGATTGTTTTGTGAGGTCAGTCTATTTTTTAAGCTTTAGTGAGAATGCCTACAGGCATTGTGGTTATGCGCCTGTCATGTAAATAATGAGTGTTGTCCTAGTGTTCAAGTGACTCTTCATACATGTATTAACGTCTTTCAATACACTGTGAAGCAATGCTGAATTCACTCTCCTCAGGGTAACTAAGGAGATGTATTTAAGATGGCAGAGTGGGTACAACTAATACAGCAACTGAATATCAACATCACATTCTCCTCTCAGCTGAAGTATAACAGAGCTGACATTATTTTCCAAATTACCTTGCTATGTTTCTTCGACATGTAAACCCAGTAATCATTCTTTTTCACAGACTCTAGTTTTGCAGTGCAGACCTCTTTTAGAGTGCTTTTTCTGGGGGGAAAAAAAAAAAGGTGGTTCAAGCTGGCCTATGAATATGATTGCCTCTTCTAAAATACTTTTATTCTGTGGCAAAGTCTATTGTTTTGTCAGAGAACTTCACTAACTTCAAAGGCATTTGTGCTGAATTGCAGGTGGTTTTATTCTTTTTGTTTGCCATTGTTTAGAAGTATTGTCTTTGCAAAGGAGGTTTAGTTACTATTAAATTACTTTAGTCTTTTTTTCATTTAGTGCAATTGCAAATAGTTGGGAGTACAAGTGTACCTTCAAGATTAGGCAACCAAACCCACTATTCCACTGATAAACAGTCTTTAGCCGAGCACCTATTTGGCAGCTTTGGGATGTAAATGATAGCAGATTAAAAACATTGGTTCCTAGTGCCCTTTTCATTCCATTAAGAGCTAACATGAGTATAATTATAAAAGCAAATGTGCAGAAGGCAATCATGTAAATACCAATAAAGGTTTTTTAGTAGCAAAGCTGATTTCATGTAAATAACTCATCTTAATTTGTTTTAATTAAAAAAGTCTAATTACAGAGAGCAGCTTACATTGATCAGTGTGCTCAGATGAATGCTGGCATATGTCAGCCAGAAATAAATAAATAAGAGGGAAATAATCCTTATAAAGAAATCCAAAAATAGTGTCAGATAACAAGAGTTGACTTAGAATACTGGCGCAGAATATGTATTGCTGGATTCACAGCAGCCAATTAGAAAGTAAAGGACAGATGAAAATATTTCAAATTAAAGAAAAAAAAAACGGAAAAATTGACATATGGTAGTGTATAAGAAACTCTGAATGCAAATGTATGACTGATTGCAGTCAGATCATATCATGCATACTTTGCCCTATTGTTTGGGAAAGTTCCCCACCAGAGATGGCAAGGAATAAGGTCCTTCCTCCCTCCCTTCTTTCCCTCCATTTCTCCCCAAAAGTATCCTTCATGTACTCACATACCTTTTGTTACTGACGACATTAAGCAAAGGCTTAGTCTGAATAACACAGTTTTTCAGATATTTAAAAGAAATAATAATGAACTAGTAGTTGATGGTGATTTGATGATTACCTAGAGAATAATGGAAAAACTGCAGTTTCCCATTACTCAAAGACAAGAAAAAAAAATGTTTCAAAACAGAATTTCAAATCCAAATGGACTAAATACTAATGAAGCGAATTTTCTAATTTCTACTCTTCTTATAATAATTCAAATATTTTAAAAAAAAAAATTGAAAATCAAAGACTAGCAGAACCGTGATCAGTAAGGGAAAACAGTACATAATGAATAGATCAAGGCAGTTTTTTTTTTCCTGCAAGGTGGATTAAAGTCCACTAAGAACAGATAAGAATTGGCTTTTTTAATTTTAAGTGGCATATTTTTTTTTCCTGCTGTCCTTTGAAGATAAGATTTATGTGATCACATTGTCTGTTCGTCTCCTGCTCCAATAAACTTTTGACCTTTCATGTGATTTTAAGCCAAATTTGACAAAGGATTAGAGATCTCAAAGCCTCTATCATGTTCTTAAAAAATATCAAAGGATGGCAAGGGAGAAGGGAGAAGATGACGGTGAGCTGTGAATTTGATGCCATGGTTATACATAAAAGACTCTACCAACGCTCTTGTGACTATTACTCTTTTTTTTACTATGCATACCGTAAAGGGGAGGTGAAAATAAAACAACCTATTCTAAAAAATTACTAAAGCATATATTTATGGTGTCACTCTATCACAAAGTTTTTAAGAAGGTCTATGTGTTTTTAGTGCAGCAACTGTTTATATTAGGTAATTTCTACAAAAATAAGACAACTTCAACAGACCTTAGAAGCTGAAAGCATCTCAGTCCACCTCTAATACTTTTGAAGATGAAAGGGTATAGAAGTTCCTGTTCAAATTCCTGCTTTGTTTTGATTCAAACCAGGCATTTTCCCAATCTTGATTTCCCTAGCTTTCTAGACTGTCTTGTTAGCACTAATGAGCATTTAACCATTCACTGGGGGTAAAATAGTTTGAACAGTGCAATACAAACTGTCTCTGTAGCTCCATGGATACAGCATTATAGGGAAGATGTAGATGAATCAGTCTGAAATTGCTGGCAGAATATCACCAAAGAAATCTGGATTTTATTCTAGTGTGAAAAAGGAGAAATTTAGAATTTCATGGGGGAAGGAAATAATTTCCAGAAACCCTGATGATTCAAAATTCAGCTGTATCTCAAGAGCTACCATCTCTACCAAACCTCAGAAAAGAAAAACAATTGTGCATTTGCACTATCTGAGTTGTCATATGTCCATGTGCATCTCTCAGCTGCTAATGGGAGAAAAAGGAAGGCAACCCAGTGAGCAGAATTGAAGGAGCTGTTGTAGGCTGCTTTAGGAGGAAAGAACAAGAATTAAACTGGCTAAGACACTACTGAAGGTGCAAGGAATAGCCTAGTGTCTTCCCGGGGCACCAGCTCTAACAGGGGAGCTCCTTGGCATAACAGAGATATAGGAATAACTGGAGGAAATGGACAAAGTTTCAGATATCTGGAAAAACTTCTTGGTGGTGATGTGGATTCAGTTACACAGCAGCTCCTCTATGTATTGAGTTTGTGTGGCAAGGTTTTGGTAGCAGGGGGCTACAGGGATGGCTTTTGTGAGAAGATACTAGAAGCTTCCCCCATGTCTGATGGAGCCAATGCCAGCTGGCTCCAAGACGGACCCACTGCTGGCCAAGCAGCCATGGTAGTAGCACCTCTGTGATAACGTATTTAAGAAGGGGAAAAAATGCTGTGCTACAGTAGCCATAGACAAGAGTGAGAATATCTGAGAGAAACAACTCTGCAGACCCCAAGGTCAGTGGAAAAGGAGAAGGAGGAGGTGCTCCAGGTGCTGGAGCAGAGATTCCCCTGCAGCCCGCAGTGCAGCCCATGGTGAGGCAGGCTGTCCCCATGCAGCCCATGGAGGCCCATGGAGGAACAGAGATCCACCTTCAGCCCAAGGAGGACCCCACACCGGAGCAGGCAGATGCCCAATGGTGGCTGTGACCCCGTGGGAAGCTGGTGCTGGAGCAGGGTCCTGGCAGGACCTGTGGCTCCACGGAGAGAGAAGCCCAGGCTGGAGCAGGTTTCCTGGCGGGGCTTGTGACCCCGTGGGGGACCCATGCTGGAGCAGTCTGTTCCTGAAGAACTGCACCCCATGGAAGGGACCCACACTGGAGCAGTTTGTGAAGAACTGCAGCTCACGGGAAGGGGTCATGTTGGAGCAGTTCGTGGAGGACTATCTCCCATGGGAGGGACCCCATGCTGGAGCAGGGGAAGAGCATGAGGAGTCCTCTCCTTGAGGAGGAAGGAGTGGCAGAGACGTGTGACAGACTGGCCACAATCCATATTCCCCATCCCCCTGTGCTGCTCTATAAGAAGGAGGTAGAGAATTTGGGAGTGAAGTTAAGCATGGGAAGAGGGGAGCTGTGAGGGGAAGGTGTTGTAAGATTTGGTTTTATTTCTCATTACTCTACTCTGATTTGATTGGTAATAAGTTAATTTCCCCAAGTCAAGTCTGTTTTGCCCGTGACAGTAATTGGTGAGTGATCTCTCCCTGTACTTATCTCGACCCAAGAGCCTTTTGTTATTTTCTCTCCCTTCTCCATCTGAGGAGGGGGAGGGATACAGTGGCTTTGGTGGGCACCTGGCATCCAGCCAAGGTCAAACCATCACACTCCAGAAGGCCACAGCTAAAGCTGTGTTGTTAAAATTATTATAAGTTAGACTGGAAAGGAAAAAAAAAAAAAAAGCTTTTGATCAAGGCCACTCCTGCAGTGACAGAAGATGAAATAGGTTACTATTTTATCTTTTTCCCAGATATTATTACCTTCAGCCATGCATCATCCTGCTATTTTTCCACAAAACCCAATTGATTTAAACATGAATTGGGAGGTAGAAGGATGTTCAACAGAGTGATTGCTCTGGTAGAATCGTAGACTGTGCTCAGGAGCTTTGGGAAAACATACAACTTGTTAAACATATTGCAGATCTACTCTCTTACGTGGTTCTGTCACTACTAGTGGCAATAAGAAGCTGTAGCTTCTAATTTCAGACACTGTCTTTCCTTAAAGATGTAGCCTCTCTTCTCCGTCCCATACAGGTTCTGGTACATTGAGATTTGCATTTGTGATCAAGTGCATGTGTACCCACAATGCACTTGCATGCCTCCATCCACATGAAGAAAAAGGGAAGCTTTCTTGTAGTATCTGTGAATCTGAGAGTCAGTTCAGTGGAAGAGATTGAGAGTTACACTCCACTGTGTAGTATGATCAACTGGTTTTCTCTTTGAAAATGAAGTCATTCAAAAGCACAGCAGTGTAGTTCTTCCATGCTTGTCATCATAGAATCATAGAATGGTTTGGGTTGGAAGGAACTTTTAAAGGTCATCTAGTCCAAGCCCCCACATGAGAAGCAGAGACATCTCCAACCAGATCAGGTTGCTCACAGCCCCGTCCAACCTGGCCTTGAATGGTTCCAGGGATGGGGCATCTACCAACTCTCTGGGCAACCTGTTCCAGTGTTCTACCATCCTCACAGCAAAAAATTTCTTCCTTATGCCCAGTCTGAATCTACCTCCATCTATTTTAAAACCATTACCCCTCATCCTATCACAACAGGCCCTGCTAAAGAGTTGGTCCCCATCTTTCTTATAAGCTCTCTTTAGGTACTGGAAGGCCGCTAGAAGGTCTTCCTGGAGCCTTCTCTTTTCCAAGCTGAACAGCCCCAACTCTCTCAGTCTGTCCTCATAGGAGAGGTGCTCCAGCCCTCTGGTCATCTTTGTGGCTCTCCTCTGCACTCTCTCCAACAGGTCCACGTCCTTCTTATGTTGGGGGCTCCAGAGCTGGACACAGTACTCTGGGTGGGGTCTCAGCAGAGCAGGGTAGAGGGGCAGAATCACCTCCCTTGACCTGGTGGCCACACCTCTTTTGATGCAGTCCTGGATATAGTTTGTCTTCTGGGCTGCAAGTGTGCATTGCTGGCTCATGTTGAGCTGACATTAGTTTTACTTTGTACTTTTGCTGTCTAGTTTTGCTTTATTTGTAGCAGAATCTTATTTAGGGTAAGCAATAGTTCGAAAAGACTATTTAGCTGAGATCAGCTGCTTCAGTGCTTACTAGCAGAGTGGCCTCCTACTAGATGGATAGAGTACAAGTTTTCCTTAAGGGCTCAATAAGGAGGACTGAAATGGATGTCTTTACCCCTATGGTACCTGCTGGTATGTTCAGCTGAAAAAATAAAATATATAAAAAAATAAAATATATTAAAAAAAATAAATAAATTCTAGAAAGCATAAGAAGTACATACAACTGCCCCAAACTTCAGTAGCAGCATTCTACTTATGCCGCTACAAAGCATAGTCATGTCTTTAATGTTATCATCTGAAAGAGTAAATACAAATATTTGGAAAATATTTGGAGTTTGCTGAGGAGTTACACCTAAAAGAATTGGGAGCAGTGCTACCCTAAAATTCTGGACTTAACAGACTTTCAATTTTGGGGAGAAGTATCACTCAAGTAGAGAGAGGATGATAGGATAAGGTTTTATCTTGCTGGCAGAGTTTTCACATCAACTTTGCACTGAATTCTTTGCAAGAAATGTTACATCTTTCTAAAAGTCTTGAGTTAGCAAGTCAGTGTGCTGTAATCAGAAATGTATTGTGGGTCTCAGTGAAACGAGCCTTTTGACTATGAGTATCAGTTTTTACTTAAAATAGCATCATTGTCATTCCCTAGGAGGAGAAAAATAACAGCTGACTCTCAGGAAAAAAAAGCCATCAGCATGTTCTGCAAATATAGATGAGAAATGTCCAATATAATAACCATAAACATCCTGTGCAAATACAGGGTTGCAATACTAGCAAAATAGTGTAAATGCTAAAACTGTAGTACAGATGAAAAAAAATCAATCTCAGTTTTTCCCCATGAGTATATTGCTGTACTGAGTGCTGTCTCTAGGTACCTATCACCTTTCAGAGCTTGCTTGTGTGGGAAAAAGCAGATGAGGCACATGCTTTGCCAGTAAGCAGCACATTATAGGCATTTAAAAACACCAACGATGGGATTTAGCTCATTCATCTGAGCTAGCTGTCAGTAAAAAGGCAGTTCTATTTTTATGTTTTACAAATCAGGCATTGTATGAACTGATAATCAGTTACCTACCAATGGCATTCAGTTTGTTCTCAAGAGTATAGAAAGAGCAAACAGTGAACAAGGCACAGAGGAAGATGTATTTAAGAGGGATGCCAGCATGGAGCCCAAGGACACTTCTGAAAAGCATCGATGTGCTTCAGTCACTGGCATTTTGTTATGCCATATGCATCTGTAAACACATGAAATATGTCTAGTGATGCAGTACTTTATTGTTTGTGCAAAACCAATATTTCAGCAACTGGCAGACACAGACTGAACAAAAAATATCAATATACCTCCGAGATAAACATTCCTCTATCTAAAGGCCTTTTTATTGATCCCAGGCATTAGAATATGGCCAAGCGGTAAGGGGCTGGGAGTCCAGTACTAGCCCCTCAACATTTTGCCCATACTGAATAGGTTTTCAATAAAATCAGATTTAGTCCCCTACTCTCCCTGCTTGTCTCTCAGCTTAGAAAGTCTATGTATACCTCTTTCCTTTGCAACTGATCACAGACTCCAACTCTCTCCTCTTTGATGCAGTGAAGCTGTCTCTGTCTCTTTGCTACAGCTTATCCTGTAGGACCACAAGATAAATTGATCTTTTCCCAAAATCTTGTTCCCTATTTATTTCCTCCTGCTGGATAGCTTCCATATCTATGCCTTAGGATGCACAGGCTTCCCCAGACTCAGACTGTATCTTTTGGTCATTCTGAAATTGTGGGAAGTCTGTAGTACCACTGGATGTGAAACTGCACATGCTGTTCATTTTACCAGCACAGAGCAGCACTGCTTTCCTCTATTCAGAAGAACGTATTCAGCTGAAGCTTTAAGGAGTCTTTAGACAAGCAGAATGAGACAAATAAACTTGTCATCAGGATGTTCCATGGATGACTTCCAAGTATACTGGATACTCTAACAACCAAAAGCATGTGCTGACCTTGGTGACCTATGAAGGAAGACACTTCCAAAAACACACTCTTATGAAGATAGGAGTTTTCTTAAATTTCCATTCAAACTGGAAAATGCCACTTACTGAATCACCTGTGCTCTTTCCCACAACTCATTACTGTGTTTCAAAGTGTTCATTCTTAATTTTAACTCTTTGGCTTGCAGTTTTGTAGCTATCTGTGAACCTGTATAGCTACAATTAAGACCATTCTAACAATGTTCCACGTTCCAGGAGCGAAAAAAAAGGAAAACATTTTTTCAGAAAATATCACCATAAAATGTCATGAAACCTTGGGAATAAAATTTCCTGTTTCTTGTAATTGATGATAAAGAGTGCCTGCCATTCTGGGTTGTTTTTTTTTTTTTTTCTCCACAAGATAAAAACAAACCAACCCTAAGCCCATGTTCTAAGTTCTGAGAGTAACACTGCCTTTAAATATTGTATGTAACACAATAACTTTAAAATTAGATATGTCAAATATAAGGAAGAAATCATGTTTTTATTAAACCAACAAAGGTGAGTCCAGCTACAGTGCATGTATGTACATGTATATGTATAAAAACATGGCCTTTGCCTGCTCGGTTTCCTCTATAATGAATGGGCAAAAACAAGCACTTTTAGAATGTGGTTCTTCTGATCTGTTTTCTACTTCAAGATGAGATGAATCACATATTATAAAAACTGATTTCTCCCCACTGGAGAGGGGGATATATATTCTCCATATAACACAAATACTAATGACGCATTCAAATGTAGATCTCTTCTTTTGGATCATGCAAAGTTAAACAGACTCCTTTTTCCACGTTCTGCAAAACATGAAAAAAATATATTCCTGCACCCGTGAATGCAAATTTACAGCATTCACAAGTGTTGCCAGGTTTGCAAATCTTTTAGCACAAGTATGAGCTCAATTTGAGTGTCAAGTCACTTATTTTATAGTCTGAATGGGAATGAGGCTCTCCTGAAAACTTCTCTGGGGATGCTGACCCCATCAGAAAACTTAATTGAACTGATCCATCTGACCCTTCATAGCCTGAGAAAGCACCAAATACAAACTGGGCAGAAGTACTAAATAAAACCTCATTTGATTGATTATTATTGATTGTTGAAGATACATCTGAACAATTATCTTCTCTTAAACAAGAAACTGATCAATACTAGTAGATAAATTAAACAAGGATAACTTCAAGAGAACTTTGAAGATTATTAAAATAAACATAACAACAGACACATCTGGAAGAAATATGGCTCTTCCACAGTACAAAGAACAACTTTAACAGAAACAGCCGTGTTTGTGAAGTGCTGTGCTTGCTCTTGCTTACAAAGGGACTGATGACATGAGAATGCCTGTCTTGGCTGAGTTCAATAATAAAAGATCCTTTCATTAAGGTGGATGGACAAGTTCTGGCAAAGTTCACTTTCTGGGTTCATTTTCAAAACTTCAGGAGAGTTTTAGCCTCCTGAAGGCTAAGAAGGTTCTCAGTTGATCATTGTTATGCCACTGAAATCACTGGCTTGTCACCAGTTGCTCTCCAGTGATACATTACTTTCTCTGTATCTTAGTCAGAAGGTTTGATTTCTTCTTGTTCAAAACCACTTCAGAAAAACTGCATAATTTATCTGGTTTTATTAATTAAGCATTTTTCATCTTTTGTTTGGAAAAGCCATACTGGAAAAAATTCTGTCCTCTTAAAGTGATCCTTCACATCCATCTATAAATGTTCCAGTCTTAGGACATGTTTTATATGGAGCCTTTTTTTAACTGGAGCATATATCACACACTAGAATAAAAATCAGAGAGCATAGGGGGAAGCACTGAATAAAACCATAAAAACCTCATACCCAAACTAACACAGAGAGGTGGAAATATTAAGATGATGGTGGCCTGTATCTGAAAGACTGCTTAAGATTGCTCATTCCTAACTTTTAACATCTATGTCTATTTTTCTTCCTGTTCTTTGAAAACTTCCACAGCGTAACATATCAAAAAGGCATTTTACATTACGTGTGTTATAAATTTAATCCAGATCTTTCTCTTTCCTCAGGATGCCTGCACTTCATAAAGTGAAACAAATGAAGCATACCCCACCACCCATCAAGTTCTGTTTTGATCTCCAGGCACAGGTTCAATTATTATTAAAATGGCTTTGGTTATCAAAAAACAGCACATAGGTATTTACACTTTTCTTTCCGCTCTTACAGACTTCTCCAATTTATATTGAAGATTAAGGATACGCAAATATCAAAATGTCCCATCAGAAATGCTTTCCATGTAATTTATTTACCTATCACTGATAAACTAATACTGAAAGTTATTTGAACATTCATTAATATAGTATTCTGGGGTTTTCTGTTTACTCATTAAAGGAAATGTGATGCCAGATTTGTAGTTCTAGAGATAATAGTCTTTTGTCTAGATACATCCCCATTACCAGCTATAGTATTCCGCTTCTCTGGGACAACAGCTCAGGTATAAAATTTGTTTATCTGACCAGACATTTTTTCTCTGATTTCACTCAGAACTTCCCACAGTTAGAATAGTTGTTTTAAAATAGTCAGTTCATGTGAATCTGAATAAAGACCTGTCATAGTTTAGCCCTGATCAGGACCAGCCTATGCAGTCTCTCTCTCACTCCCCCCACCCTCCGAGAGAATAGGGAGAGGTCATAGAAGAAAAAAGGCTCGAGGTTTGAGATAAGGACAGGGATTTATCCTTAAAGTTACCGTTATGGGCAAAACAGACTTGACCTGGGGAAAACTATTCATTTATTACTAAAACCAAAGCAAAGGATAATGACAGAGAACAAGATAACCTCCCCTCACCCCTCCCTCTTCCCAGGCATAACGTTCTCTTTACCACCTTCTCCCACCCGAGCGGCACAGGGGGAAAGAGGGAATGGGGGTTACAGTCAGTTCATCACACATCGCTTTATGCTGCTCCTTCCTTTTCAGGGGAAGAACTCCTCACATTCCTCCCTCTCTCCATTGTGGGGTCCCTCCTACGGGCTGCAGTCCTTCGTGAAACTGCTCCAGTGTGGGTCATTTCTTCCACGAAGTGCAGTCCCTCTGGAAGGGCTGCCCCAGCGGGCCCTCCATGGGCCACAGCCTCCTTCAGGCATCCACCTGCTCCGGCATGGGAGGACCCCCTGCTTCACCATGGTCATCACCACAGGCTGCAAGGGAGTCTTGGCCCGGAGCAGCATTACTCCTCCTCCTCCTTCTTCCCTGGCCTTGGCATCTGCAGCCATCCCTCTCACCAGAAATTCTTCACAACAGGCTGGCAGACTCCTCTCAGGATCTTTTTACATCTCATTCACATCTCATCTCTTCTCCACTTCTTGCAGCCGGGCCAGGCCGAGTCAGGCCCAGTTGGCCCCCTGGTGAGAGGCCAGAGGGTGAGGCCTGCAAGGCCCATGAGGCTCGCGCCTCCCCCTCTCTGCCCCTGCTCAGCTCCTTCACATCTTCTTCCTCCTTTTTTTTTTTTTTCCTCCGTTTTTCCCCTTCTTAAATACGTTATCACAGAGGCGTTTTTAGGGAACATTCTGCTACCAATTGGCTCAGCCTTGGCCAGCAGCGGGTCTGCCCTAGGCCCGGCTGAGTCCACTGAACAAAGGGGAGCAACTTCTAGAAACTTCTTACAGAAGCTGCCACCATAGCCCCGTCTCACTCAATAAAACCAGAACAAGACCACTTAGCTGCTTTAGCTAGATTAGTCTGTCAATGTTTTTTTGAGATGTTTTAGCTATTGAACCTGGTAATATCAGGCACTGTATTCTCTCCTGTGTTTCTTTGAAGCAATCTTTGTTTCATTATGTCATTCTCGCTACCATTTGACAGCAGCCAAAAGGTTGTCATACAACCCTAAAGAAAACACCTTCAAGGAGGAAGCCTGTAATTTTATTCTAGTCTACAATAATTAAATACCGAAAAATCTTTACTCTTCATGACAAGAATCATAATGTGTTAATAAGAGTCCAAGGAGCCCAGAGTCCTCTGTTGAAGTAAGTGTGGAAATCCTTCCTTTAAATGGTCCCTTATGCTCATATTTCACTTTTTTTTTTTGACATTTTTCCATTTATTGGAATTGGAAATATCTAAATCAAGTAGAAATTGGGGGAGGGAACCACATACATTTACTATAGTGACTAGACATATTTTCCCAATAGATATTTATACTTAATTATTAAAACCTCTTGCAACTCTCTCTAAAAAGCAGGGAACTTTACCTGTCTTTTTACAGTCCAATGAGCAGCTGCAGAACTAAAATTTAGGTTAAATATCTGTAATCTTCCTTTTGGTTTATTTGAAGATGCTACCTGTTATGTGAATAAGATCAGTGAAAGTCTCTCCTTAGACTTTACAGGGAGTAAATCAGCTGAAGACATCTGATTTCAAGATGGACTTGCAGAATACCCCAGTTGAGGACAGTGTTCGCATTCCCAGCAACTGTTTGCTCTATTCAAAGGCCCAAAGGGGGCTGACAGGATCACTATTGATTCATTATGCTTTTGAATAAGATGAAATATAGCATATACTTTATCAAAGTTATTTGAACTTCTAATGGCTTAAAGCAGCAATAACCTTAGCATTTACAAGATATTTTTTCCCCTATTCCAAGACAAAGTCAGCAGTACATTCCTTCTGCTCTGATCTGCTTTCATAAAAATGTTTTCAAGTAGGTAAAAGATCTGTTATGGAGAGAAGTTACTACCTTAATCTGTATTTGGCTAACTAAGGATACCTCAAAGCTTGTCAGACCATTAGTCACAATCTAGCCAAATATAAATGTTTAAAATCACTGGCCTGCATTAGAAGCTTTGAGAGATTTCTGAATATATTCTGCTGTGCTAAGTCACAATTTTGCTAAATATTCCCCCTGTATTCAGTACTGACAAGGTTGCTTTGGTACCAAGTTAGAGACTATCTTCCTACTTACTGCTTTCTTAGATATTTGGTCCTACAGTAATTTTTGTTTGTTCCTGATTTATTCTTATTTATTTTAACATTGTGAAGTGATCAGCACTGGCTTTGCTGTCAGAAGATTTCATTTGTGCATGAATTCTTTACTTTGATTTCATAAGTTTGATTTATGACTTGCCTTTGAACCTATTCATTTTATCTTGTACTAACTGTGAATTTGAGATAAAGCTGTACTAATTTGTCATCTTTTACTACATAAAGGTTTCTTCTCTGTGCTTCCCTTTCACTCATTATGAAATGCATAGCCTAGCGACCACTCTGCCAACTAATGACAGCTAATGGCACTAATGAATAGATCTAACAGTGCAAATAAAACTCTTCATCATAATGGATATGATGGGTTAAAACTTACAGGGAATTCTTAAATGGGAAGAAATATAAAGACATTTTTAATAAGCCACATGCTTGCTGAGGGCACCATTTGCCAATTTTACTTGGCTAGAAAAACACTCAACATTTCTCAGAAGGATCATGAGAACAAATTCACCCTAAAATCTGTGAATAATTGTTTTTCTTTGAGTATCTTTAATGTCAAAATATTCTCAGACTGTTTAAAAAGAGTTAAAAATTTGGCCACCCTAAAGCCTTTTCCTACATAATTGGGAAAATCGATTACGAAAAAATAATGAATATAAAAATCACATTTACTTATTGTATCAGAATGTAAATGTAGTCAAAAGGAGGAAGATGATTAGTTCCATTAAATAGAAACCTGAATCTTTAGGCTGCGTTTTAAAATACTGTTTATATCTTTACGATTGGCTGTAGAGGCAGAATTACCTTTCTAAACTAAAATTCTTTCAACAGTATGTTCTATTGAGTTAAACTCTGTTTTCAGCAGTCCTAAGCAAATTTATTGCATGATTTTTTTTTTTTGTTACTTATTTGGTTAGGTTTATTATGCAGTTGTCAATTAGATAATAATCAGATACTAAGTTTCACCATAGCCATACATGAGAGAGAGCCTAGAGCTAGTTAGGTTCATATTAGCTTCAATTAATTTAATTCAGCAAGGTTTTGGGGAAATGGTTTTGGAGCAACATAGATTTTTTGCATTAACAAAAAAAAAAAATTAAAAAACCCTTAAAAAATGCATCGAGATGCCCTTACCTTGTCCCAGGAAAGACCTTTGCTCAGATGTTGACTTAAGAAGTTGTATTACAGTTTGACTTGTGGACTTAAGTAATCATCAGATTTATATTGAGGGGTGGAGGTAGAAAAGTATTGCCAAGAAAAATATGAGCAACGAAAAGTAAAAAACAGTGGGAGGAGGATATGAAGGAAAGTAGAATGTGACACACTTTCCAGGACAGAACACAAGAGGAAAAAAATTAAAAGAGAAGTAAAGAAATTAGCTTTTCTATGTTTTAAAAAATTTGTGGGAGAAAAAAGTGAACGTAACTGAGAGGTATTGAGGGCTTTCTTATTACGATGTTCATGAGCAATTCCGCAACCCTGGAAACAAATCTTTCCGAATGGACTCTGAACATCTTTCCACAGTACTACTTCAGGTAAAAATCCTCTTTAGTAATAAGTAGCAAACCATAATAGGGTCTGAAAGCAGCATACAGGCAAGCAGTTGGTTGGTTGTGCTCCCTTCCTGTCCCAGCTTTCAATGTTTCAAAAGCTTCTACGCCTGATAAAGAGCTGGTGGAATTAACTAAAAGTTTTTCAAAGTTATTAAAGCTATACAATAATCTGGAAAAGCAGAACAAAACAAACAGAAGAAAGAACAGAAAAGAAATATTGTTTCGTTCATCTAAAAGTTAGATGTAATTCTCAATATTTTATATGTTTATACTCCACTAAGAAACATTTCATAGAAACAGAAGTCCTTGAGAAAGCTTCATGTGGTAAGCACACATGCAATTAAGGGAAAATAGTTTGTTACCATAACAGCTTCTTATTGACCCTTTTATTGAACATAAGAATCTCAGAAATACTATCTATTTCAGTGGTATTTTACAGAGTTCTAAAGTGGACAGAGGAAGTAATACCTAAACCTACTTTTAATATTTGGATAGAAATAGTATGCATTCAGTTTCTGAAGAGCAGTTTTCATTTTTGTTATATTTAAGACTTTCTTTGCTCCTTTTGAAAGCCAGCAAATATGAAAAAAAAAAAAGTAATTTATTTACAACTTTCCGGCTCTTTTCCAGATTCCTCTTTCACTGCATGCAGACAATAAGCAGACTTTATTGCTACTGGTCAAAAACCTTATTGTGAAGGCTGCAGGTTTCTTGGTGAATTCTTGTTAAGCCCTAATAAGGCTGAAGGGGAGCCTGTTAATCCAGTTACAGCCATGGCTGGAAGAGGTAGCAGAGTACAAAAACAGATCCAAAGCCAAGTCAGAAAACTCCTCACAGTGGCTTGTCTTTAAAACTGTGCTGAGGCCATTCTTGAACAGTCTTGCCAGAACAACACTGTGTACCTCTTATAATGTGCGCCCCTCATAATCATGTTGATGCAAAACTCTGTACTTGAAAAGCATGAAACTCTCTGCTTCTGTATTCAATAACCATGCACTATTGTCCAACCACTGCTGAAGAACAAACATTTTAAAAAACAGCAAATAGTCTTTTAATGACTGATGACTATTAAAGAGTTCAGCACTTCATGACAGCCTTCTCTGAATCATGGCAAAGTGTGCATTTTTGGTCCCAGGTACTGCACATTAGAAAAGCGTTATGAACAGGGACTGTTTAATTGGGTTAGGTTTTGTCTAGGTTTAACACAGACATGCTTACCATGTGTTTAGCTGAAATAACTGTATTAGGTTTTTCAGTTGCACCAGCAAAGCCTCAGGGGAGGAAAAAGGCTTGTGCATGTTTGGACAGAACTTTCTGCAAGGTAAGGGAAGAAGGCTGATGGGATCTGGCAGTGCCCAGTGGGGATGGGGTAAATTCACAGACAGAAGTAGAATTTGAAGTTTAGTCGCAGCATAAACAGACTCTGTCTTAAATCATCTATTTGTCTTTAACTGCGACAGGTCCCTGAAGATGCTTTCCTTCATCTTTGTTAATCATATGCAAAGGACCAGAGTTAGACAAGCAGACAACTGATCTTTGTTGGCCACAAACTAATGCCTTCAAAGTCTCTGCTGCAGTTTTTTCTCCAGAAAATCTGTTAAGCTTATTCTCAGATTCCCTTTATCGGCATTTAGTTCATTGCTACTACCTGTTGGATTATCGGGGTTTTTTTTTGTTTTGTTTTGTTTTGTTTTTTTTTCCAATTAAAGCAATCATTAACACTCTGTGTTGGGTTTGAAGGGCGTTAGGATATTTTTGCTGTCTGCGTATTTTAGACATCAGGACAATACTAACTGCAAATGGTCTGGGTGCAGATGAGGATTTCTTTTTCCTGTTTTAGATTTATCCTTTTCTAATTAGAGTCATGTATTTTTCGCATGTCTTGTAAATATTATAGGAAGGCTTCCTATCTGTGCCAGTACTGCTGGATCAGGACCACAGTAAAGGAGGGTTTAGTGGTGAGGAGTATCTAACCTGTCAACAAGTAACAAGAAAAAGAGATTCTGACCCTTCTCTGGGTGTTATCTGGTCTCTCCCTGGGTCTGGCAGCCAGTCTGCCCAGAGCAGATTGCAGAGTTGTCTGAGAAAAACATCAGGAGCTGATCTTGTTTCACCATTGCCTAAGCTTTTACTTTCATCATTGATTATGAATAATAAGAAGAGATAGAATAAGATCTAATTTGGGAGAGAGGAAAGTCTGGAACAAAAGCAGTACAGGAAAAATGAAGGAAAGACTTTTTACTGAAATTCTTGATCTTATGAAGGGTGTTGTTTTCCTGCTTA